>JAWDGP010006844.1:82500-122500 GCA_033675545.1 Elysia crispata | reverse complement strand
AGACCTAATCAGCGAGACCTTCCGTTCTGAGGACAAACTCTCAGCTGGTGATGGTGAGTCCACGCTGGGTTTTCCGAATTTGACTCGCCCGTGAGAGGTTGAGTGTAGATTGTCACCTCATACGGAGATTCCTCTTCCTCTTCCTCATCATCATCATAATCATCATCATCCACGAGTCTACCATCGTCGACCTCATCAAGATCGTCCCACAGCCTTCGCTTTCTTTGTATTTGTCTTCTTTCCTCTTCGAGACCCCTGACTTGCCTCTGGCTTGGGTCTACATCTAGTAATGAGCGCCCCCGTTATAAAAATAGAAGTTTTTACATTCTTTTCTATCTTCCCAAAACCTTGCAGACAGGCAGACAGACAGAGACACTGTAAAAGACAGACAGGCAGAGAATTAGAGAGAGACGGAGCATGAGAAAGAGAGAAAGAGAGAGAGAGAGAGAGAGAGAGACAGACAGACAGACAGACAGACAGACAGACAGAGACAGAGAGAAAGAGAAAGCCTGAGTCTAACAAAGGCTTCCTTTTTCTCTGAGCCAGATCTCAGACAAGATGAGACTTGGCCACTCAAGAGAAAAGGTAGCCTGCCAAAGCCATCTCTCCCCTATTGTCCGCCCGACACTCGCAAACTATTTTTACCCCGACAGCTTCTTCACAGAAAAGAGGAGGAGTTTTTTTTTTTTTCCTTCTTTTAATTCTCTTTCGTTTCGTTCTGTTGTAGAGGTTATAATTATAGCAGATCGAAGCCTCGACGGTCTGTATCTTTATCGGTTGTTAAATACACCACGGGTGCTTGGCTGAAAACCTACAATGACTACTCTTTACAGCCTAAAACTACTGTTCCCAAATGTTTTATCACAAATATCTTCTAATCACAAATATCAAACTGATAATTTTGAGAAAGAGTGGGGGGAAAAACTAAAACAAAAAGCTATTATTTCAGGCTTCAAACGCAATAAATCATGGCGATCTGGTATCGAAGGTGTCGTGGAAACTAAAAAAAATGTCAGACTCTTCAGCAAAACTGTTAGCGTTAAACCACATATTTTTTTCAAACTAAAGTTTGTTGTTTTTTATTTCCATTCCTACACTATGCAGGTTTAACAGTATCCCTCTGCTATTTTTCCGAAGATCGTTTGCAGTTTCTGTTGCATTATGTCTATACGAGGACCAGGCGCTTGGTATTACGGTACCGTCTGATTCTCTCTTGACACGTTTACCGCCATGCTTTATCCAGCGATACATTTAGCCTGCGTTGATGTCATTTACCATAGGTAAAACAAAACAAAAGTTATATATATATATATATATATATGACTTATATGTATATATTAAAAGAAAAACCTTTCGGTACCCATATAAGGTGGCATTACAGATCTGCCGATGATGCGATTGAAATACGTTATCGAGTTGAACTAAGCCTTAGTCGCTCATGACGGCCGCCGAATGTCGACCTATGATGTGAACACAGCCGACATCAGACTGGAAGGTTCTAGATGGCACTGCGTTATACTTCCAGCCAATCTGACTGCTTCGCCAAAGTATTAACCATAAGTTTATTTGATTACTAGACGATTTTGACGATCATTTCCCCTGGGCTGAAAGAATGCTTTTAGAAGAGTACTACGGGACTTAAATGACGCGAAGGTACAACATTAAGAATTTGCCACAAAATTATTTGGTTTCAAACTGAAACGAACACAGCTATGCTATACGTAGCTGCAATTAATTTACACAGAAAGCATGGTTAGAAGAAAACTCTGATGTAACAAATATTTCATCGTTCACATAAGCCAGGTACATGATACCCTGAATGGAGAAGTTTTGGTGATGGTCGTTTGATAGAAGCCATCCCCAATACAGCGTCTGAACAACTAAGATTACTGGCGATAGAAGTTTTGGTGATGGTCGTTTGATAGAAGCCATTCCCAATACAGCGTCTTAACAACTAAGATTACTGGCGATAGAAATTTTGGTGATGGTCGTTTGATAGAAGCCATCCCCGATACAGTGTCTTAACAACTAAGATTACTGGCGATAGAAATTTTGGTGATGGTCGTTTGATAGAAGCCATCCCCGATACAGTGTCTTAACAACTAAGATAACTGGCGATAGAAATTTTGGTGATGGTCGTTTGATAGAAGCCATCCCCGATACAGTGTTTTAACAACTAAGATTACTGGCGATAGAAATTTTGGTGATGGTCGTTTGATAGAAGCCATCCCCGATACAGTGTCTTAACAACTAAGATTACTGGCGATAGAAATTTTGGTGATGGTCGTTTGATAGAAGCCATTCCCAATACAGCGTCTTAACAACTAAGATTACTGGCGATAGAAATTTTGGTGATGGTTGTTTGATAGATGCCATTCCCAATACAGCGTCTTAACAACTAAGATTACTGGCGATAGAAATTTTGGTGATGGTCGTTTGATAGAAGCCATCCCCAATACAGCGTCTTAACAACTAAGATTACTGGCGATAGAAGTTTTGGTGATGATCGTTTGAAAGAAGCCATTCCCAATACAGCGTCTTAACAACTAAGATTACTGGCGATAGAAGTTTTGGTGATGGTCGTTTGAAAGAAACCATTCCCAGTACAGCGTCTTAACAACTAAGATTACTGGCGATAGAAGTTTTGGTGATGGTCGTTTGAAAGAAGCCATTCCCAATACAGCGTCTTAACAACTAAGATTACTGGCGATAGAAGTTTTGGCGATGGTCGCTTGATAGAAGCCATCCCCAATACAGCGTCTTAACAAATAAGATTACTGGCGATAGAAGTTTTGGTGATGGTCGTTTGATAGAAGCCATTCCCAATACAGCGTCTTAACAACTAAGATTACTGGCGATAGAAATTTTGGTGATGGTCGTTTGATAGAAGCCATCCCCAATACAGCGTCTTAACAACTAAGATTACTGGCGATAGAAATTTTGGTGATGGTCGTTTGATAGAAGCCATCCCCAATACAGCGTCTTAACAACTAAGATTACTGGCGATAGAAATTTTGGTGATGGTCGTTTGATAGAAGCCATCCCCGATACAGTGTCTTAACAACTAAGATTACTGGCGATAATTACCGACATCGCGGACGAGGGGCGGTTAAGTTTGATTTGATCTCACAAGATGGATGCCAGCCTGAGAAAAAGTCTACAGAAGTTTTTCTTTACAAACACCAATAGCGGTAAAATTAAAACTTTTCACCAAAATACCCAATGACACCTAAGGTCTCTAAAGTCTTTTAAAATAAAACGGTAAAACGCAAAAAAAAACAGGACAAGACCTACATCAGACCACAGGATGCTGAGTTGTGTGAAGAACAATCACAGAGGATGGTACATTTTGCGGGGTGCAACCAAAAATATGAATTTTGACGAATATCATGTAGAGGAATCGAAACCACAAAAAAAACCAAAAAAAAAACGGTCCATACAGATCTCAAAGAGGACACCCCCAACCCTGAAGTCCCTCATCCCACCCATCCATATGAGCCTCTGAGACTGAGTGGGGAACATAAAACATGAAGTAAAAAATAGTGGCACACCATTTGGTACCCATTTAGACCGTAAAATTACCTTGACTAATTGGAAGATTCATCAGAAAGAATTAGTTTTTGGAGCCGTCCTGAAAACTGTTTGATAAGTGAAAGAAATACCCACCTTAAATTTTCACAGGATACTTATGCAAAAAAAAAAAAAAATTAAAATCACAACTGAATCTATTTTACTTTCATTTTTAACGGAGATATAGCATGAGCAACAGCTTCAAACACAATCCTTTGTAAGTTTCTGTTGTTCATGTTTTTTCACCTGAATTAGTTAAAAATGTAATGAATACATGTATTTCTTATTCAAACATCCATAGCATTTCTTATCAACTTGAAAAGTGTAAAAAAAAAAAAAAAAAAGAAAAAGAAAAACTCGAGCTTACCAAAACTGCTTTGTAATTTTAGATTCCAAACAGGTGTAGAGCTGTGAGACATTCAGCAGATTAAAACAAGATGATTAAGCTGTATTTAGTTGGTTGAGGTCAGTTCTACGGTGCAAATGAAAAAAAAAATGTTCAAAACTAAAACTGTATCTAACAGGCCACATATATACAATTTTTTTTTTTTTATAAAACTTTTGTAACATTATCCCAATACTTTGTGCAGTGGCTCTAAGGTTAGAACAATAACTCTACTGTCTGCAGAGATATTCTTCACATATCATATCCTGACAACTGGTAGAATATTTGGGGAATTCATCTTTACAATCTTGAGATCACTTGGTTGACAGTGGGCTATATCCAACAATTAAAAAAAAAAGAATGTCCCTCTACAAGAAAAAAAATGTAATAGAGGGTAGGATTCAAATAAATTGTAACATTTTCCACATCTGCATAGCAGGTAAAATTCTTCATGAAGAAAAAAAAAGAAAAAGAAAAAGTCTACCTTACCTGTTAGGCCGGACAGGAATCTATGCACAGACCTGAAATGGAATTATATGACAATATTGATGAAAAGTAAGAGTTATGGACACAGGGGGATTTCTTTTTCTTCCTATTTTAAAGCATTATGTATTTCAGCACATATTCAAGTCTATATGTGGGACCCACTAGGGGTCAAGGTTTAATTTTCTCAGAAAACAACACTGAGCTAATGAATGTTTTCCTGAAGAAAAACTGAACTACAAGAGCACTCAAGATGGAGCCAAGGATCCCTGAAATAGCCAAAAACTCTTGAACTTGAAACTTCAGAGTCATTCATCATTTAAAAAAAAAAAATTTAAACTAAAGTATATCAGTTAAGCTTAAATGAAGACTGTAAAGTTTACAAATCACGAAATAGACTAAAAAGAATCAATCTAGTCTTTGTGGAAAAGTTTGATCAATTCAAAATCTTTCAAAAAAAAAAAGAGTGCACAGCTGAGCATAAATTCCTCAAATCATTTCCAAGTAAACAGAGTAGTTTTAACAATAACAAACAGGTGATATAAACCATAACCACCAACAATATCTTACAACACATCATCCTTTATCATAATTATGAAGCTTAGTAAGAAGTATATTATATACTATAGTATCTATGCTTCTACCTCTCCTAATTATCATTAAAAGTGTAGTCTCTTATTAACGTCATATATGATTCAACAGACAGATAAGACATATAAATTTTTATCAGTCATAAAAATGTTTAATAAACCTAATAGGGTAGACAACTCTATAACTAATATGAGACCAAGAGAAATCTTGAGTTGTCTACCCTATTAAAGGATTGTTATGTTGATGAGGTACTTGGGTAGAAATTAATACAAGTATCTGAAAGTCATAACAACTGAGATTTAAAATCAAGAAAGTATTTTAAATAGTTAAGCATTGAAAAAATGTTAGTATATATATATATATATATATATATACACATATGTAACTTGAATATTTAATTGAATCTTGAAAACACATATAATGGTGAATCTATTTGATATGAGTATCTGAAGGTTAAATATAAAATAAATTTTTAAGACAGTGCAGCCATAAAATACAAGAGCTGTGATGGAAAATTGACTCAAAAGAAGGAAACAATTGAAACAACTGCACGCATTTTATTACTGGTACAATATCACATAATTTTTTAGAAAGCTGTGGCAACTCATATAAAATTCAAGTCTGACATGATTTAAAACTTTATCTTTACTTTGTTGATAGTAAATATTTTCTGCACAATTTTTTTTTATTTTTTTTCAAGTGTTCTAATTGTTGGCATTGTTATTAAGCCATCTAGTAATTTACTTCTTAACTCTAGACTAAAAACATGAAAATATGAAAGCAATTCTGACATTGAAGATCTTAGTTCTGTTTTTGACCCCTTATATATTTCCAATAATTACATTTAACTAAGGTAAATCGGAGCAACCCATGGAAAAGACAGGTTAAAAAAAAAAAACAAAGATAAAAATTGTCAGGATAAGGTTCTCCATCTTCTCTGGGATTGATTCTAAAACAGCTCTTAACCAAAACAAAATGCTGGGTCAGCACACAACCAGGCAAGTTTTATGACTGTCTGATGGATAAGTCATACTTACTACTTGGCTGCTTTCACAGAGTAATTGTCATGTCTCTAAAGCCCATTTTTCATGTGCAAAGTTAATTTTAATATGATCTTTGATAGACTGTTAGATGATCTCTAAAGAAACATCTGAACAAAACAAAAAAAAAAAAAAAAAAAAAAAAAATCTAACTTGCTAATCTAATTTTTAAAACTGTTCTTAGTATAACCCAAAATTTATTGACAGAAATGAGAAAGAAAATAAAACCAACATTTTAAAAGTAAAATTGAACTAATCCACCAGCCTTAAAATCAAAAGAAAAGAAAAGAGTATCATTCTCCATTCTTGTTTGACTCTGAGATTTTTCAATGCATTTAGAGAGTCAAGTTCGCTATCTAAGTATTTTCCAGCATACTTACATTAAGTTGAAAACTATGAAACAAAAATACATGGCTCAATAGAAACTTTTTTCATCTTCAATATTTGCCCTGAATAAGCCAAAATATGTTTAACTTAAAAAGATGATTGTAGTTCTTAGAATTTGTCAATGTTTTTTTTTCAATATTCTAAATAAAAACATTACTTTTTTTCAATTTGAACAGAGCTAGGTTTTGTTTAATGCTAATTGAATTTTAAATGTCTTCACTGAAACAAATATTCTTCAACTGCTGAGGAGAGAAGTGTTTACTTTTCAATCATTTTTTTTTTTTGATTCGCTGGGTAAGTTGGTATTTCTGATGATATCTTCTCAGCACGAGTGGGTATTACAATTACGTCAAAGGCAAACGTTTTCTTTTAATTGATGTACATTATTAAATGTTTTCCAAAAAAACTCTTTGACATAAAAACAGTGGTATGTGATCAAAATGGCCCTTTTGTGAAAATAAGTTGAACTTTGCTGCCCCTTGTTATAATTATAATATATTTAGATTATTTTGGGGCCTTACAAAAATCCTTTACAAATTATGGGCTACATTGGTTTACTACGTTTTGCAACGTACTGAGGCTCTGGATTATTAAATTCTTGTACGCAAATTTATCACATTTCTGCTCTGGTATCCTTATAACTACAAGTATAAGAATAACTTAGTGTCTTGCAAAATATAGACCACTTTACCTAGTTAGTGCTTTTCAATATTTACATCTTGTAAAAATCTTATACTGGACTGCAAAACCCAGTTATGTATGATAAATTTGAGGCAACATGCACTAAGACATCTAATTTCCACTCAGTCTTTAGGTAAAGTAACTAGATTCTAGTTCTACACCACTTCTTGCATGCATGAATCAAGCATGAGGGAACTCTATAATAAGTAGATCTAGCATTCTTACACCCATTCTACATGCATAACATTTTTCTTTAGGTTTTTGCTATCATCTATGCTGAGTAAAAAATCTGGGCTCAGACGTGGTTAGGATCTCTACTTTTAGATTTAGATATAAAGCAGGACATCAATAATACCGCAGTGTTGCGGTCCCGCTTCTATGTTGATAGTGCAGCTAGATTTTCACTGCATATTAAAATGAAGGCACTGATCTAATCAAATTATTATCTTGCAAAAATCTATGGGCAACTTCTTCAGCAGAAACATTACGGTACAAATTATTGAATTTGTTTTGGCTATTTTTAATAAGCAGTAATAATCTGGCCATTTGTGGCCTGGTTAGTGCTTTTCAATATTTTTTTCAATACCCGACCGGAACCGCAACACTGTGGTATTACCAAGGACATCTATTTTGATGAATTCAGGTAGGCCTATCTATTGCACAATAAATAAAAGAGCGTTGTTATGGGGGCCTTGCTATGTGATCTCTTGTCTGGATCTAAATAAAGATTTCTTTGTTTTATTTCATTCTCTAATAAAGCAAAACAAAAAAGAGGCATTGTTTGGTGTTTTACTAGATCTAGATCTAATCTTGATCTAAGACTAATGTTCCGGGTGGATTAGGGGTTCACATAGGCTAAAAGTTAGGCTAGATATCTAGATCTAGATCTTGATCTGACAAGTTGATCCAACCCTGGTCTATTCCATATTGTTGATCTATATGGACAGCTAGACTGCTATCTAAAGAACTTGTTTCTAGTTCTTACCGAAGTGGAGCATGGTTCTTCAAAAAATGTTCATCTTGTTCTGAAAAGTTTTGGTCCTTCTCAAACTGTTGAGTGTTGGCTTGCATCGGAAGTTGTTCTTGATTTCTCGAGAGCTGGAAGTTCTGCTCGAAAGGCTCATTCAAAACTTTAACTAGATCTACGTCTTCTCGGAATACCCGAAACAAAACTGAAGGTCAAAATTTATTTTATATCATAAATTATGAGCCGACTGCTTTTCCCACATTAATTTTCAGATTTTGCACATGTCATCACCGTAAGGGTGAGCATCAAAAAAAAAATTAATAAATAAATAACAAGGAGCACATAGTCTTGGGCGACTCACGCACAGGCACAGTAAAGTCAAATTTCTAAAATTAAAAAAAAAATAAATCCAAGTAAGTTAGCATTGTGTGCGATGATATTATTGAGAGAGCGGCAAAAAGAAGGCACTTAAATATGATGTTTGTAATTTTATAATATCTATGGGAATTATATCTTTTCACAGAAAAATCTTCCCGTATCCACAGCCCCCAAAACTTTTCAGAAATGTGAATATGGATATATAGGTGATACTATAGGATGGCCCTTAGCAGTTTTGTTATCTTTAAAGCATTAAACCACTTTTGATACTTTTAATGTTAATAATCATTAACAGACCTTTTGCACATAAAGACATAAAACAAGATGTACATTATGAAGAAACATAGAGGAGGAAAATCACATTACATTTAACAGAATTAAGATAGAGCCCTTGGAACCTCCCAGTGACGCCAAGAGCTAGGTCTAGCTCGCACGAATAGATAGAAGCCACCAATTAAATAAGCTAACTTTGTAGACAAGATGTAATGTTCATGCGAAAAGCATAGCTAAGAAATAATAACTCTGTATATAGGTCTACAGGCAACTGCAAATATGCCACTATTTTTTCCTTAAAGAAAACAATATATTCGATTTGAAAGCGGGCAACATTCCCCATATTGTAGGTGCGCTAATGGATTATAATTATTTTAACCTGTACTGCCCAGCGTACCATATATGATACAAATTTTAGCACGGGATTAAAGGGAATTAAACACTTTTTGCTTTTATCTAATAACTGCTCCATTACAAAATTAGTGTCAGTGACTTCCCCTGAAACCCTTTTCTTCCCGCCTTTTGTGCTCTGTTTACATTTTACAACGTCCTGAAAACCGCATGCTGATAGCTCCCCAAGCAACCCAAAATCAGACCTGAGGAAATCGCTCAACATCAGTTGAAGGTGAGTAGCAAATCAAATAGTACCTACATTTTTTTAGATTTAAAATGCTATTTGAACTGTATCTACTGCTATTTTACCATTAGCTTTAATATCAGGAAATAAAAAATACCTTAAAAAATTGATGTATCACATCTGATACATTGGGCATTAAACGTTCCTCTGAACTTTGTATCAGATATGAGACATTTTGGGAAGTTCTCTTTTTTTATAAAAGACAACTTTGGGTGGATGTTTTTGATGAATACACATTATATTTGTTAATACATACTTTGCTTATCATTTAAAAATAAAAGTTTGTTATATATACTTTGGTTTTTTTCTCTAAACAGAATGGCATCCCGTGATTTCATTGCATCAAACGATGGACTAGATAGTGATGTTAGCTTGTCAGATGGTGACAGTGATGGACTAGATAGTGATGTTAGCTTGTCAGATAGTGACAGTGATGGACTAGATAGTGATGTTAGCTTGTCAGATAGTGACAGTCATGGACTAGATAGTGATGTTAGCTTGTCAGATAGTGACAGTTATGGACTAGATAGTGATGTTAGCTTGTCAGATAGTGACAGTCATGGACTAGATAGTGATGTTAGCTTGTCAGATAGTGACAGTCATGGACTAGATAGTGATGTTAGCTTGTCAGATAGTGACAGTCATGGACTAGATAGTGATGTTAGCTTGTCAGATAGTGACAGTCATGGACTAGATAGTGATGTTAGCTTGTCAGATAGTGACAGTCATGGACTAGATAGTGATGTTAGCTTGTCAGATAGTGACAGTCATGGACTAGATAGTGATGTTAGCTTGTCAGATAGTGACAGTCATGGACTAGATAGTGATGTTAGCTTGTCAGATAGTGACAGTCATGGACTAGATAGTGATGTTAGCTTGTCAGATAGTGACAGTCATGGACTAGATAGTGATGTTAGCTTGTCAGATAGTGACAGTCATGGACTAGATAGTGATGTTAGCTTGTCAGATAGTGACAGTGATGGACTAGATAGTGATGTTAGCTTGTCAGATAGTGACAGTCATGGACTAGATAGTGATGTTAGCTTGTCAGATAGTGACAGTCATGGACTAGATAGTGATGTTAGCTTGTCAGATAGTGACAGTCATGGACTAGATAGTGATGTTAGCTTGTCAGATAGTGACAGTCATGGACTAGATAGTGATGTTAGCTTGTCAGATAGTGACAGTCATGGACTAGATAGTGATGTTAGCTTGTCAGATAGTGACAGTCATGGACTAGATAGTGATGTTAGCTTGTCAGATAGTGACAGTCATGGACTAGATAGTGATGTTAGCTTGTCAGATAGTGACAGTCATGGACTAGATAGTGATGTTAGCTTGTCAGATAGTGACAGTGATGGACTAGATAGTGATGTTAGCTTGTTAGATAGTGACAGTCATGGACTAGATAGTGATGTTAGCTTGTCAGATGATGACAGTGATGTTAGCTTGTCAGATAGTGACAGTGATGTTAGCTTGTCAGATAGTGACAGTCATGGACTAGATAGTGATGTTAGCTTGTCAGATAGTGACAGTCATGGACTAGATAGTGATGTTAGCTTGTCAGATAGTGACAGTGATGGACTAGATAGTGATGTTAGCTTGTCATATAGTGACAGTGATGGACTAGATAGTGATGTTAGCTTGTCAGATAGTGACAGTGATGTTAGCTTGTCAGATGGTGATAGTGATGTTAGCTTGTCAGATAGTGACAGTGATGGACTAGATAGTGATGTTAGCTTGTCAGATAGTGACAGTCATGGACTAGATAGTGATGTTAGCTTGTCAGATAGTGACAGTCATGGACTAGATAGTGATGTTAGCTTGTCAGATAGTGACAGTCATGGACTAGATAGTGATGTTAGCTTGTCAGATAGTGACAGTCATGGACTAGACAGTGATGTTAGCTTGTCAGATAGTGACAGTCATGGACTAGATAGTGATGTTAGCTTGTCAGATAGTGACAGTCATGGACTAGATAGTGATGTTAGCTTGTCAGATAGTGACAGTCATGGACTAGATAGTGATGTTAGCTTGTCAGATAGTGACAGTCATGGACTAGATAGTGATGTTAGCTTGTCAGATAGTGACAGTCATGGACTAGACAGTGATGTTAGCTTGTCAGATAGTGACAGTCATGGACTAGATAGTGATGTTAGCTTGTCAGATAGTGACAGTCATGGACTAGATAGTGATGTTAGCTTGTCAGATAGTGACAGTCATGGACTAGATAGTGATGTTAGCTTGTCAGATAGTGACAGTCATGGACTAGACAGTGATGTTAGCTTGTCAGATAGTGACAGTCATGGACTAGATAGTGATGTTAGCTTGTCAGATAGTGACAGTCATGGACTAGATAGTGATGTTAGCTTGTCAGATAGTGACAGTGATGGACTAGATAGTGATGTTAGCTTGTCAGATAGTGACAGTGATGGACTAGATAGTGATGTTAGCTTGTCATATAGTGACAGTGATGGACTAGATAGTGATGTTAGCTTGTCAGATAGTGACAGTGATGTTAGCTTGTCAGATGGTGATAGTGATGTTAGCTTATCAGATAGTGACAGTCACTCCGCTCCTTCTTCTGAGAGCGACAGCGGAGATGAAATTGCTCCCTCTCCGAGAAAGAAAAGCAAAGTGAAGTCCTTAAAGAAACCAAAAGAAGGTCCTAAAACCTCGCGTTGTTTATTTGCTGTGGATGCAGATAGTGAGGATGACATTCCCCTTGCCCAAATAAGAGATGTAATAAGAGCTAAAGAATTTGAAGAAGCTGAGGATGAACTGATTCGATGTCTTGACGCACCAATGTGGGCAAACATCCCATTTGAAAAACCCAATGCAACATTTGGTGGCTCTGAGGAGATTGTGGATGAAGTGAAAGAGCCAATCTCTTATTTCAAGGCGCTGGTAACAGATGAAGTAGTGGAGCATATGGCAGAGCAAACTAATCTATACTCAGTGCAAAAGGATGGAAAATCAATGGACACGTCCAAAGTGGAAATAGATCTGTTCATTGGCTTGTATCTGCGGATGGGTTTGATGCAAGCGTATGCTGTCAGGGCGTTTTGGGCGGAAGAAACCCGCTGGGAACGTGTAGCTGACTTTATGCCAAGGCAAAGGTTTGAGAAACTATCTTCAACCATTCACTTCATAAACAATATGGCTGTGACGGAAGATGAAAAAAAAAACAAATTATTCAAGCTTAGACCATGGCTGAAGAGTCTGTCCTCATCACTGATCAAACTTCCCCAGGAAGAATACAGTGCTGTGGACGAGATAATGATCCCATTTAAAGGAAGGTCAGGCATCAAGCAATACATGAGAAATAAACCTCACAAGTGGGGCTTCAAACTTTGGGGGCGTGCGGGAGCTTCTGGGACATTACTAGAGTTTGAGGTGTACCAGGGTGCTGGAAACTAGCAAAGTGACGGCTCTCAGCTCAGCAAAACGACTGAAACAGTCTTGCGCATGACTGCAAATGTACCTGATGGGAAAAATTACAAAGTTTTTGCAGACAATCTCTTGTCAGGATGAATCGACTCAAAGGCTGCTCTTTGTCCTCAGAAGCTGACCTGAAGAAGACTGGGAGGGGGTCATCAGACTCTAAGGTTGAGGTTAACTCCGGCATCGTAGCTGTGCGCTGGTATGACAATAGAACTGTCGACTTAGTGTCGTCACATGTGGGGGTTGAGCCTGTGTCCACAGTTGTCCGTTACGACAAGAAACAGAAGAAGAATATTACTGTACCTTGCCCTGAGATCATCAAGGTTTACAACAAGTTTATGGGTGGAGTTGATTTACATGACTCCCTCACTGCTCTGTACAGATTCCCAATCAAATCAAAGCGATGGTACATGTACATATTCTTTTACACTACAAACATGATGGTTGTGAATGCCTGGCTGCGTTATCGAAGCCATGCTCAGGTGCTGAAAGTTAGACCAATGAGGCTGGCTGAGTTTCAGGGTCGACTTGCAACGCAACTTGTGTCACCAAAAGCACCCGTTGGACGTCCTCGCATTCTATCACCAGCCCCTAGGCTATCAAGAGTCCACCACAGAAGCGCCCCACCCCGTGAGGTTCGACTGGACGGCCACAATCACCTGCCAGAATGGAGCCAGTCAAGGGAGCGCTGCAAAGCAGAAGACTGTTCTGCTCTCAGCTATGTCAAATGTGCAAAGTGCAACAAGCACCTCTGCCTCAACAAAAGCAGAAACTGCTTCGCCAGGTTCTATACAGCATAGTACGATCTGAGTGTGTAGATAATAAATGTAACACTGCGTAGTTGCTGTTTTTTTTCTTTGCATTGTTGTACTGCAGCTTGTTTTGTATGTCAAAAAACTGTTATAAACAATTTTATCCTGTGCCCAAAATGTATCATATTTGATACTCAAACATTTGTTCACTTTACTGCCCAATGTATCATATATGATACAAATTCTAGGACACAGACAAATTGAACATATCAGTTATGAATGTTATTTTTACACTATTTGGACCTTCTGTAGGCAAATTATCTCAAAAACATAATTTTTATCATCATTTTTCTATTGCTGGGCAGTACAGGGTTAAACTGAATACTACAGGGGGTAAAAGTTAAGTCAATATACTACTCTAAGCGCTTTGAGTAAAAACTGTTTGAAAAAAAAAGTCATGATTCTATATTGCTCCAGAATCATTAGAAATAGAATGGTTTAAATTGTTTAAATAGCAGTTTAATGTTTCAAAATCTGATCACTATCTATTTTATTTACGTAGATCTACACTGAACAGAGATACAGGCAAATAAAAAAATGTATGGAAAGTTAGAGTAGAGAGGTGAAGAAAAAAGATAGTGAGATAGAGAAAGTAAGAGTGGGAGAGTGAGCGAGAGATAGATAGAGATAGAGAGAGTGAAGTGGGGAGAGAGAGAGAGAGACAGAGAGACAGAGAGAGAGAGAGACAGAGAGAGACAGAGAGAGACAGAGAGAGAGAGATAGAGAGAGAGACAGAGAGACAGAGAGACAGAGAGAGAGAGACAGAGAGAGAGACAGAGAGAGAGAGAGAGAGAAATAGTATAGAAAAATCAACCACAAACCTAGATCTTTCTCGAGACCGACAAAGAAGACGAAAGGCGTGAAAAAAATAATAACAGATGGAATAAACAGGGATTAAAAAACCTGAAGGAAGAGAGGGAGAGAGAGAGAGAGAGAGAGAGAGAGAGAGAGAGAGAGAGGGAGGGAGAGAGAGAGAGAGGGAGAGACAGACAGACAGACAGACAGAGGGGAGAGAAATAGAGACAGAGAAAGAAAGAGAGAGTGCGAGAGATAGAGATACAGAAAGAGAGCTAGTGTGAAAGAGGAGAACCAGGAAAAATAGAATGAAATAGCCTCACGAACTTATCACTCAGTAATGGCATAAACTCTACCATATACGTAGAGGAATCTAATGTGGCTTTACGTTTAGAAGAAAGTTACTATTCAAATGCAAAATGAACGACAACTCGAGTGTAAAAATTATGAAAAGAAAACTGTACAGAATACTTCTTTTTAGTATGCCTGTGTCGTAAATTGTATTAACTTTAGTAACTAAGGTAATAAATACAAATAGGTTTTTCAAAGTCAAGTAAAAAAATATCAAACAAATTTAATATTTAATATTTTCAATCATGATTTCATGCAAGAATAATAAACTGGTCGTGCAAAGTGATTTGTATTATATACATGAATTGTAGCCACTAAGATGATGGCGGGGAATTAAGTTATGAAAATTCTTATTTTTGGGTTCAACAGGTCCTACCTCATTTCATGGCCCCCCAATTTTCCAATAAGCTGATTTGATAATGGACATGAAGATTCAAAAAAAATAATAATAATTCAAGGAAGAGACGCAAAAATGAGAGATAGAGAGGGAGGGAGACAGAGCGAGAGAGCCGGAAAAAGATCGAGTCACAAAGAAAAGAGAACGAACTAGCAAGAGACTGAGAGAGAGAGAGAGAGAGAGAGAGAGAGAGAGAGAGAGAGAGAGAGAGAGAGAGCGTGGAAGGAAAATAAAGTTAAAAAAAGAAAGAAACAAGGACCCTCAGGTAAAGAGAAAGTGAGCCATAATATATACTAACATAGACATTTCCAGAGAGAGAGAGAGAGAGAGAGAGAGAGAGAGAGAGAGAGAGAGAGAGAGAGAGAGAGAGAGAGAGAGAGAGAGAGAAAGTGTGTGTGTGTGTCTAAGAGGAAGAATCAGATGGAAAAAAGAAATTGTCAACACAGTTTGATACAAATAGTGAGTTTTAAACAGACATAGAGACGGAAAGATGCACAAAATGTATCGAAAGTGAGAGAAAAAAGTTAAAATAAAAAGATAGTGAGATGGAGATACTAAGAGTAAGAAAGAGAGAGAGAGAGAGAGAGAGAGAGAGAGAGAGATAGAAAGAGGGAGTAAGATATATATATATATATATATATATATATAATTATATATACAGAAAGATAGATGGTGTGTAAGAGGAGAACCAGGAAGAGTAGAAAAAAAAAATAGCCTAACGAAGTAATTACTCAGCAATCGCATGAAATATATTAAATATGTGAAAGAATTGAATGTGGCCTTACGTTTAGAAGAAAGTAATTGTTGAAATGGAAAAATTCTGACAACTCATATACAATTAAAAATTGTTGAATGCAGATATATCTTTTTATTCAAATAAAAAAAAAAAAACAACTATCCAACACTTTTTTTTTTACTGTGTTTCGCTCTCTCTCTCTCTCTCTCTCTCTCTCTCTCTCTCTCTCTCTCTCTCTCTCTCTCTCTCTCTCTCTCTCTCTCTCTCTCTTTCTCTCCTACTTTTTTTTCTCTGTCAGTCCTTTTCTCTCTATATCTAATTTCAATCATTCAAGCACGGCTTACCTCAAAGGTGATATATACTATAATTGTGTTTCTTTAGTTTGTGCAAAAATTATTAATATCACTCGCTCTCTCTTTCTCTCTCTCTCTATCTCTCTTTCTCTCTCTCTCTCTCTCTCTCTCTCTCTCTCTCTCTCTCTCTCTCTCTCTCTCTCTCTCTCTTTCTCTCTCTCTCCTACTTTTTTTTCTCTGTCAATCCTTTTCTCTCTATATCTAATTTCAATCATTCAAGCACGGCTTACCTCAAAGGTGATATATACTATAATTGTGTTTCTTTAGTTTGTGCAAAAATTATTAATATCACTCGCTCTCTCTTTCTCTCTCTCTCTATCTCTCTTTCTCTCTCTCTCTCTCTCTCTCTCTCTGTTTGTGTCTCTCACTCTCTGTATCTCTCTGTCTTTCTCTCTTTCTCTTTGACTTACGAAATGAAAAGTGAAGGCAGGAAGAAGGGTTCGCCTTGAGATCAAACAGTTTGTTTTTAATGATCGATTTATAAAAAAAAAAAAAAAAAACCTGCACGAGTGAAAGATAGTTTAATGGTTTAGAAATTTTAACATCAATATCTTCAATAATCGAATTTCTTTCTACTCTACTCGTTGAGTAGTTGAACTTGTTAGTATTAATGTCGGAAGAGGCAGTCAAGGTCGGAGAAAAACATAAACAATCCCCCAGGTGTGTTGACAAACTGAACAAACTCATTTCAAGATAATAAGTTATGGCATAGAGTTACATATCTTAAAACCCATACAAGGTTTTAACTGATTTTCTTGAAAAATTAGAGATTCATCCCACTATGTATCATGACAGAGAAAAAGATTTTTATTTAATTAATATTCGGTAAGAAGAGTAGTTTATAATTTAATTTCAAGAACTCCGGCCTTTTCCAAATAGATGTATATAAACACAATTGTGAGAATATGCGTCGCAAGTAAACCGCTTGAAGATAGTGTGTCACAGTTTACTTATATGGATAAGGAGAGATTGAACTCTGACTTCGCCAGGAACTGGCTTCAAGCCCTAACGATGTTAAGAGCCGTAAAACGGTCAAGGTCCACATACTATGACGGCCCGCGCCTGTCGTCATTTATGCTTTGGGTCTGATGTGGCTCCTCCCATAAAACACCGGGATGCGCACTTGTGTGCAACACTTTGGTGCTTGGATGCTGGCAGGGAAGCTTTGTCGTGGGTTGTGTGATAAGCACAACCTGCTCAGAGGTACCGGCGACTTAGGCATTATCCTCTATCCGTCTCCCTCCACCCATATCTTTTCTCTACCATCCATCTTTCACATCTCAGCCTTTTTTGTGTCTTTCCCATCCTCCTCTATCTATTTCTGTCTGTATCCAGTACCTTCCAGCCATCTCTTTTTAGTTGCATAAGCTGACCAGGGTCTGGCTGTTCCTGAGATGCCCCTGAGCTTGATGGACAGTGGAACTCCTCAGCAGTTGTTGACTTGTTTTCCACTCTCATTTCTGGATGTTTAATAGGCGACCCCTATCAGTTGAAAACCACTGAAAGATCCCTGACGTGGAGGATGCTGTTGAAAACTCATCCTTCATCATCAGCAGCAGGTCTTGTTATAGAGTCACACTTGTGGTGGTCGAGTTCCATGTAAGGAAGTTTTCTTGTGTCTCCTGCAGCTTGTGATTTGGTTCTCTCACTAATCCTCCATCTGAAAAAAATATTTACAATTGGATTTTTCTTATGAGCAAATATTATAAGGGAAACAAATTAGCTTGAGTTTGTTGTCTGATTTTCCCACAATATCCTTCCGTAGAAATCCAAATGCTTTAAGTTTTGCAACAAATTAGTGTGAAAAAGAGAAGTGTTACTATATTATTTTATTAGTTTTTGAAACTCTATGAGGTACAAATTTCAATGCAAATATAAGTTTAATATAATAATCCTGTTTGGCCCCATAAGGATTAAGACAGGATCTCTTGTACGAGATTTGACCCAATCTCTGCATTGAAACCTGAATCCTAACAAAGGCTGACAAGCGAATTGCTTGCTTAACTCTGTGATGTTAAAAATTCAAACACAAAAAGTCTCTGATTTGTAAAATGTCTTCCTTGTTTTCTTGGAATCTTACTTGGAGATGCACAAGAGAAGAGAAGTACGGTTTTATTAAAGGTTGCACTATAACTTGTGCCTGACACTGACCTCATCTACTTGTTTTTTGAGCTGTTTATTCTCACAAAGATTCCTCTGGTGTATCTCCTCTTTACCATTTGGCCATCTCTCTGTGGATGTTGCAGGATTTCTTTAATCTAGACAGAAGGAAGGAATTTTTTTGTGTGCAAATGTTAGAAAACCTTGTTATAGATATAACAGCATCATTCAAACTCTGTTTAGAAAATGAAAGAGTGCAGATTTCCCAAAAGTCATAGAAAGACATAGGTTTCGGCTAAGATAGACATACATCTTGGGTATCTATGAACATTGAGATTTGGATCCAAAATGTATGTGTATAACCTGGAAGTTGGAAAACTGTAGATTGACTATTGATGTACAGTTTTAGGAGTTATTACTCTTATTCCCTTTAGACAATCAGAATTTTGTAAAGTACTGAAATAAATCTGAGAAGCATATCACCGTGTTTTCATTTTATACTGCAATGGTTTACCCCTTTCTGAAGATCTTCTTTGCAGCCGGCAATGATTATCAGGCATAAAGTCGTTGTCTTTTATCCATTCTATTTTAGATATTTTATGGATTTTGCTGGTCATTTTTGATGAAAAATAAATTTTACTAGATCAAATTTGCAAAACACCTAGTAAAACACTTTTAGAAAGTGGTATGGTGACTTAATAGTATATTCCTTGCTTATTTCAGTTGCGAACAGTTCCTACAAAAGAAAAGATAAACACCGGTTTAAAATTCTGTGCAGTGTAAAAAACTTGTTTCGCATCTTATGGGGGCAAATGCCAGTTGCTATTTTAAAATTATCGCTTTTTCTGAAACACAGTTTGAGGGGAAAGCCCTCATGGAGGACAAACTATATCTGCTGAAACGTTGCAAACATTTGCTGTATTACAAACACTTTCAAAGAGCCCTAATTTAAAAAAAAAAAGTGGACTAAAATTGAGGAAGCTACATTTCTACATTGAGATGAGTTTCGGACTTAAATACAACCTGATTGAAATTTTCATGCTTGCTTGTTGAGAAATGCCTAGGATTGATTGCAAGGGTTTATTTTTAACGCACTGGAGACTGAGCTTTTTTTCGAGTCAACATCAACAAAAGTATTAGGTTTTTGAGGGTATTTCAAAAAATCAAAGAAGGCACTTCCGCAAAATATATTGTCAACTTTTTTACACATACCATAGACCTAAATCAGTATAAAAAGATCCAAGAACCAGAAAGCCTACCTTCTATATTTTTTTTTTATAATTATCTAAAATTGTGCTATAATTCGATGTTCGCAAAAACTTTTTGATGCCCTGTTTTGTAAAAGAAGAAAAAAAAAAATTATTCAAAAATGTTTGTTATGAGATACGAGCAGCAATAAAAAAGATGAAATTAGGCAAAAGGAACAGGCCCAGGCAGTATACCAGTGGAACTTTTAGAAGCACTTGAAGACTATGGAACTGATGAGATCACAAAATTACTCAACGAAATATATGAACCACGTCAGATTCCACCAGACATCATCAAATCCATAAATATAGCACTGTCACAAGAAAACAAGGACAATACAGTGTGAATTGAATGGAATAAACAGATTTATGATTCATATCACCAAAATACTTTAAAGAATCATCATGACGCTGGTTGGAAACAAAATCAAACCAGAAATAGCAAACGAACAGTGTGAAAGGAAAAGGTACAACAAATGTGATCCACGCCCTTGAACTATGATTGAACGAGCTTTGGAAGTACAAAAAGAAGTAGATCTATGCTTCATTGACTACAACAGAGTACGACATGATGAGATAATCACACACCTAACAGTTGAAGACAAATGGACAAGATCTGCGAGTGATCAAAAACTTGTACTGGGGACACACAGCAACAATGCCAGTTGATGGGGAAATCAGCTCATTAAAAAAAAATAGAGTCTGGTGTTACACAAGGATATCCGAGAATAAAAGTAGGAGGGCACAACGTGCACCACTTGAGATACGCTGATGACACTGTATTAATTCCAGAAAATAATGAAGACTTGCCACAATTATTAGACAACCTCGAAGAAAAAAGCAGAAAGAAAGAGATGGAACTGAATAGGAAAAAAGATAGAAGTAACGGTGGTCAGTCCAAGCAATGAGTGTCCATAGATCACTATCATTATTAACGGGAACTAACTCAAGCAAAGGGATCAATTCAAATACTTGGGTACTTTAATATCAAATGATGGACGTATCTTGCATTGTTATTGCGTCAAGAATAGCGTAAGCAAAAATGAGTTTCTAGAGAATTAAATCAGTACCAACAAATAACCACATCTCGATTCACACGAGAAGAAGAGCCCTGGAGTGCTATATTGAACCCATTCTGATGTATGAATGTAAGGTCTAGACAATTTCAAAAGATACAAAAGAAACTGGAGGCAACAAAATGTGATTCCACGAATCTCACAGACTGCAAAGAAATCAACCAAAACAGTGTTATGAGAAGCTGACACAACAAGATTACGCATAAATAGAATACAAAGGTAGAGAGAAAGAGTGAGCAATACAAAGATATAAAGAAAAATATAAAGATTAAAAAATGTATCGAAAGTAGGAGAAGACATGTAGCTAGGGAGGGAGAGAGGACAGAGTGACAGAGTGGAAGTGGAAGAGCCGGATAGAGAAGAGAAATAGAGAGGAGGGGTGACAGAGAGACAGAGAGAGAGAGAGAGAGAGAGAGAGAGAGAGAGAGAAGAGAGAGAGAGACAGAGACAGAGAGACATAGACAGAGACAGAGAGAGAGACAGAGTGAAAGAGGAAGAATCAGAAAAAGAAGAAAGAAATAGCAACACAACAATTAGAACCGCTATCTCTGGACAAAACCTTTTTGGCCATGTGATGAGACGAGAGAAACTAGAACATCTGGTGACAAGCGGAATGATTGAAGGAAAGCAGCGTCAGAAGATGTTGGATGGACTAACAAAGTGACTCAAAGTAGGACAAGCAGAATGATTGTAGGAAAACAGCGTCAGAAGATGTTGGATGGACTAACAAAGTGACTCAAAGTAGGACAAGCAGAATGATTGTAGGAAAACAGCGTCAGAAGATGTTGGATGGACTAACAAAGTGACTCAAAGTAGGACAAGCAGAATGATTGTAGGAAAACAGCGTCAGAAGATGTTGGATGGACTAACAAAGTGACTCAAAGTAGGACAAGCAGAATGATTGTAGGAAAACAGCGTCAGAAGATGTTGGATGGACTAACAAAGTGACTCAAAGTAGGACAAGCAGAATGATTGAAGGAAAACAGCGTCAGAAGATGTTGGATGGACTAACAAAGTGACTCAAAGTAGGACAAGCAGAATGATTGAAGGAAAACAGCGTCAGAAGATGTTGGATGGACTAACAAAGTGACTCAAAGTAGGACAAGCAGAATGATTGTAGGAAAACAGCGTCAGAAGATGTTGGATGGACTAACAAAGTGACTCAAAGTAGGACAAGCAGAATGATTGTAGGAAAACAGCGTCAGAAGATGTTGGATGGACTAACAAAGTGACTCAAAGTAGGACAAGCAGAATGATTGTAGGAAAACAGCGTCAGAAGATGTTGGATGGACTAACAAAGTGACTCAAAGTAGGACAAGCGGAATGATTGTAGGAAAACAGCGTCAGAAGATGTTGGATGGACTAACAAAGTGACTCAAAGTAGGACAAGCAGAATGATTGTAGGAAAACAGCGTCAGAAGATGTTGGATGGACTAACAAAGTGACTCAAAGTAGGACAAGCGGAATGATTGTAGGAAAACAGCGTCAGAAGATGTTGGATGGACTAACAAAGTGACTCAAAGTAGGACAAGCAGAATGATTGTAGGAAAACAGCGTCAGAAGATGTTGGATGGACTAACAAAGTGACTCAAAGTAGGACAAGCAGAATGATTGTAGGAAAACAGCGTCAGAAGATGTTGGATGGACTAACAAAGTGACTCAAAGTAGGACAAGCAGAATGATTGTAGGAAAACAGCGTCAGAAGATGTTGGATGGACTAACAAAGTGACTCAAAGTAGGACAAGCAGAATGATTGAAGGAAAACAGCGTCAGAAGATGTTGGATGGACTAACAAAGTGACTCAAAGTAGGACAAGCAGAATGATTGTAGGAAAACAGCGTCAGAAGATGTTGGATGGACTAACAAAGTGACTCAAAGTAGGACAAGCAGAATGATTGTAGGAAAACAGCGTCAGAAGATGTTGGATGGACTAACAAAGTGACTCAAAGTAGGACAAGCAGAATGATTGTAGGAAAACAGCGTCAGAAGATGTTGGATGGACTAACAAAGTGACTCAAAGTAGGACAAGCAGAATGATTGTAGGAAAACAGCGTCAGAAGATGTTGGATGGACTAACAAAGTGACTCAAAGTAGGACAAGCGGAATGATTGTAGGAAAACAGCGTCAGAAGATGTTGGATGGACTAACAAAGTGACTCAAAGTAGGACAAGCAGAATGATTGTAGGAAAACAGCGTCAGAAGATGTTGGATGGACTAACAAAGTGACTCAAAGTAGGACAAGCAGAATGATTGTAGGAAAACAGCGTCAGAAGATGTTGGATGGACTAACAAAGTGACTCAAAGTAGGACAAGCGGAATGATTGTAGGAAAACAGCGTCAGAAGATGTTGGATGGACTAACAAAGTGACTCAAAGTAGGACAAGCAGAATGATTGTAGGAAAACAGCGTCAGAAGATGTTGGATGGACTAACAAAGTGACTCAAAGTAGGACAAGCAGAATGATTGTAGGAAAACAGCGTCAGAAGATGTTGGATGGACTAACAAAGTGACTCAAAGTAGGACAAGCAGAATGATTGTAGGAAAACAGCGTCAGAAGATGTTGGATGGACTAACAAAGTGACTCAAGGTAGGACAAGCGGAATGATTGTAGGAAAACAGCGTCAGAAGATGTTGGATGGACTAACAAAGTGACTCAAAGTAGGACAAGCAGAATGATTGTAGGAAAACAGCGTCAGAAGATGTTGGATGGACTAACAAAGTGACTCAAAGTAGGACAAGCGGAATGATTGTAGGAAAACAGCGTCAGAAGATGTTGGATGGACTAACAAAGTGACTCAAAGTAGGACAAGCAGAATGATTGTAGGAAAACAGCGTCAGAAGATGTTGGATGGACTAACAAAGTGACTCAAAGTAGGACAAGCAGAATGATTGTAGGAAAACAGCGTCAGAAGATGTTGGATGGACTAACAAAGTGACTCAAAGTAGGACAAGCAGAATGATTGTAGGAAAACAGCGTCAGAAGATGTTGGATGGACTAACAAAGTGACTCAAAGTAGGACAAGCAGAATGATTGTAGGAAAACAGCGTCAGAAGATGTTGGATGGACTAACAAAGTGACTCAAAGTAGGACAAGCGGAATGATTGTAGGAAAACAGCGTCAGAAGATGTTGGATGGACTAACAAAGTGACTCAAAGTAGGACAAGCAGAATGATTGTAGGAAAACAGCGTCAGAAGATGTTGGATGGACTAACAAAGTGACTCAAAGTAGGACAAGCAGAATGATTGTAGGAAAACAGCGTCAGAAGATGTTGGATGGACTAACAAAGTGACTCAAAGTAGGACAAGCGGAATGATTGTAGGAAAACAGCGTCAGAAGATGTTGGATGGACTAACAAAGTGACTCAAAGTAGGACAAGCAGAATGATTGTAGGAAAACAGCGTCAGAAGATGTTGGATGGACTAACAAAGTGACTCAAAGTAGGACAAGCAGAATGATTGTAGGAAAACAGCGTCAGAAGATGTTGGATGGACTAACAAAGTGACTCAAAGTAGGACAAGCGGAATGATTGTAGGAAAACAGCGTCAGAAGATGTTGGATGGACTAACAAAGTGACTCAAAGTAGGACAAGCAGAATGATTGTAGGAAAACAGCGTCAGAAGATGTTGGATGGACTAACAAAGTGACTCAAAGTAGGACAAGCAGAATGATTGTAGGAAAACAGCGTCAGAAGATGTTGGATGGACTAACAAAGTGACTCAAAGTAGGACAAGCAGAATGATTGTAGGAAAACAGCGTCAGAAGATGTTGGATGGACTAACAAAGTGACTCAAAGTAGGACAAGCGGAATGATTGTAGGAAAACAGCGTCAGAAGATGTTGGATGGACTAACAAAGTGACTCAAAGTAGGACAAGCGGAATGATTGTAGGAAAACAGCGTCAGAAGATGTTGGATGGACTAACAAAGTGACTCAAAGTAGGACAAGCAGAATGATTGTAGGAAAACAGCGTCAGAAGATGTTGGATGGACTAACAAAGTGACTCAAAGTAGGACAAGCAGAATGATTGTAGGAAAACAGCGTCAGAAGATGTTGGATGGACTAACAAAGTGACTCAAAGTAGGACAAGCAGAATGATTGTAGGAAAACAGCGTCAGAAGATGTTGGATGGACTAACAAAGTGACTCAAAGTAGGACAAGCAGAATGATTGTAGGAAAACAGCGTCAGAAGATGTTGGATGGACTAACAAAGTGACTCAAAGTAGGACAAGCGGAATGATTGTAGGAAAACAGCGTCAGAAGATGTTGGATGGACTAACAAAGTGACTCAAAGTAGGACAAGCAGAATGATTGTAGGAAAACAGCGTCAGAAGATGTTGGATGGACTAACAAAGTGACTCAAAGTAGGACAAGCAGAATGATTGTAGGAAAACAGCGTCAGAAGATGTTGGATGGACTAACAAAGTGACTCAAAGTAGGACAAGCGGAATGATTGTAGGAAAACAGCGTCAGAAGATGTTGGATGGACTAACAAAGTGACTCAAAGTAGGACAAGCAGAATGATTGTAGGAAAACAGCGTCAGAAGATGTTGGATGGACTAACAAAGTGACTCAAAGTAGGACAAGCAGAATGATTGTAGGAAAACAGCGTCAGAAGATGTTGGATGGACTAACAAAGTGACTCAAAGTAGGACAAGCGGAATGATTGTAGGAAAACAGCGTCAGAAGATGTTGGATGGACTAACAAAGTGACTCAAAGTAGGACAAGCGGAATGATTGTAGGAAAACAGCGTCAGAAGATGTTGGATGGACTAACAAAGTGACTCAAAGTAGGACAAGCAGAATGATTGTAGGAAAACAGCGTCAGAAGATGTTGGATGGACTAACAAAGTGACTCAAAGTAGGACAAGCAGAATGATTGTAGGAAAACAGCGTCAGAAGATGTTGGATGGACTAACAAAGTGACTCAAAGTAGGACAAGCAGAATGATTGTAGGAAAACAGCGTCAGAAGATGTTGGATGGACTAACAAAGTGACTCAAAGTAGGACAAGCAGAATGATTGTAGGAAAACAGCGTCAGAAGATGTTGGATGGACTAACAAAGTGACTCAAAGTAGGACAAGCGGAATGATTGTAGGAAAACAGCGTCAGAAGATGTTGGATGGACTAACAAAGTGACTCAAAGTAGGACAAGCGGAATGATTGTAGGAAAACAGCGTCAGAAGATGTTGGATGGACTAACAAAGTGACTCAAAGTAGGACAAGCAGAATGATTGTAGGAAAACAGCGTCAGAAGATGTTGGATGGACTAACAAAGTGACTCAAAGTAGGACAAGCAGAATGATTGTAGGAAAACAGCGTCAGAAGATGTTGGATGGACTAACAAAGTGACTCAAAGTAGGACAAGCAGAATGATTGTAGGAAAACAGCGTCAGAAGATGTTGGATGGACTAACAAAGTGACTCAAAGTAGGACAAGCAGAATGATTGTAGGAAAACAGCGTCAGAAGATGTTGGATGGACTAACAAAGTGACTCAAAGTAGGACAAGCGGAATGATTGTAGGAAAACAGCGTCAGAAGATGTTGGATGGACTAACAAAGTGACTCAAAGTAGGACAAGCAGAATGATTGTAGGAAAACAGCGTCAGAAGATGTTGGATGGACTAACAAAGTGACTCAAAGTAGGACAAGCAGAATGATTGTAGGAAAACAGCGTCAGAAGATGTTGGATGGACTAACAAAGTGACTCAAAGTAGGACAAGCGGAATGATTGTAGGAAAACAGCGTCAGAAGATGTTGGATGGACTAACAAAGTGACTCAAAGTAGGACAAGCAGAATGATTGTAGGAAAACAGCGTCAGAAGATGTTGGATGGACTAACAAAGTGACTCAAAGTAGGACAAGCAGAATGATTGTAGGAAAACAGCGTCAGAAGATGTTGGATGGACTAACAAAGTGACTCAAAGTAGGACAAGCGGAATGATTGTAGGAAAACAGCGTCAGAAGATGTTGGATGGACTAACAAAGTGACTCAAAGTAGGACAAGCAGAATGATTGTAGGAAAACAGCGTCAGAAGATGTTGGATGGACTAACAAAGTGACTCAAAGTAGGACAAGCAGAATGATTGTAGGAAAACAGCGTCAGAAGATGTTGGATGGACTAACAAAGTGACTCAAAGTAGGACAAGCGGAATGATTGTAGGAAAACAGCGTCAGAAGATGTTGGATGGACTAACAAAGTGACTCAAAGTAGGACAAGCAGAATGATTGTAGGAAAACAGCGTCAGAAGATGTTGGATGGACTAACAAAGTGACTCAAAGTAGGACAAGCAGAATGATTGTAGGAAAACAGCGTCAGAAGATGTTGGATGGACTAACAAAGTGACTCAAAGTAGGACAAGCAGAATGATTGTAGGAAAACAGCGTCAGAAGATGTTGGATGGACTAACAAAGTGACTCAAAGTAGGACAAGCGGAATGATTGTAGGAAAACAGCGTCAGAAGATGTTGGATGGACTAACAAAGTGACTCAAAGTAGGACAAGCAGAATGATTGTAGGAAAACAGCGTCAGAAGATGTTGGATGGACTAACAAAGTGACTCAAAGTAGGACAAGCAGAATGATTGTAGGAAAACAGCGTCAGAAGATGTTGGATGGACTAACAAAGTGACTCAAAGTAGGACAAGCAGAATGATTGTAGGAAAACAGCGTCAGAAGATGTTGGATGGACTAACAAAGTGACTCAAAGTAGGACAAGCGGAATGATTGTAGGAAAACAGCGTCAGAAGATGTTGGATGGACTAACAAAGTGACTCAAAGTAGGACAAGCGGAATGATTGTAGGAAAACAGCGTCAGAAGATGTTGGATGGACTAACAAAGTGACTCAAAGTAGGACAAGCAGAATGATTGTAGGAAAACAGCGTCAGAAGATGTTGGATGGACTAACAAAGTGACTCAAAGTAGGACAAGCAGAATGATTGTAGGAAAACAGCGTCAGAAGATGTTGGATGGACTAACAAAGTGACTCAAAGTAGGACAAGCAGAATGATTGTAGGAAAACAGCGTCAGAAGATGTTGGATGGACTAACAAAGTGACTCAAAGTAGGACAAGCAGAATGATTGTAGGAAAACAGCGTCAGAAGATGTTGGATGGACTAACAAAGTGACTCAAAGTAGGACAAGCGGAATGATTGTAGGAAAACAGCGTCAGAAGATGTTGGATGGACTAACAAAGTGACTCAAAGTAGGACAAGCAGAATGATTGTAGGAAAACAGCGTCAGAAGATGTTGGATGGACTAACAAAGTGACTCAAAGTAGGACAAGCAGAATGATTGTAGGAAAACAGCGTCAGAAGATGTTGGATGGACTAACAAAGTGACTCAAAGTAGGACAAGCGGAATGATTGTAGGAAAACAGCGTCAGAAGATGTTGGATGGACTAACAAAGTGACTCAAAGTAGGACAAGCAGAATGATTGTAGGAAAACAGCGTCAGAAGATGTTGGATGGACTAACAAAGTGACTCAAAGTAGGACAAGCAGAATGATTGTAGGAAAACAGCGTCAGAAGATGTTGGATGGACTAACAAAGTGACTCAAAGTAGGACAAGCGGAATGATTGTAGGAAAACAGCGTCAGAAGATGTTGGATGGACTAACAAAGTGACTCAAAGTAGGACAAGCAGAATGATTGTAGGAAAACAGCGTCAGAAGATGTTGGATGGACTAACAAAGTGACTCAAAGTAGGACAAGCAGAATGATTGTAGGAAAACAGCGTCAGAAGATGTTGGATGGACTAACAAAGTGACTCAAAGTAGGACAAGCAGAATGATTGTAGGAAAACAGCGTCAGAAGATGTTGGATGGACTAACAAAGTGACTCAAAGTAGGACAAGCAGAATGATTGTAGGAAAACAGCGTCAGAAGATGTTGGATGGACTAACAAAGTGACTCAAAGTAGGACAAGCAGAATGATTGTAGGAAAACAGCGTCAGAAGATGTTGGATGGACTAACAAAGTGACTCAAAGTAGGACAAGCAGAATGATTGTAGGAAAACAGCGTCAGAAGATGTTGGATGGACTAACAAAGTGACTCAAAGTAGGACAAGCAGAATGATTGTAGGAAAACAGCGTCAGAAGATGTTGGATGGACTAACAAAGTGACTCAAAGTAGGACAAGCAGAATGATTGTAGGAAAACAGCGTCAGAAGATGTTGGATGGACTAACAAAGTGACTCAAAGTAGGACAAGCAGAATGATTGTAGGAAAACAGCGTCAGAAGATGTTGGATGGACTAACAAAGTGACTCAAAGTAGGACAAGCGGAATGATTGTAGGAAAACAGCGTCAGAAGATGTTGGATGGACTAACAAAGTGACTCAAAGTAGGACAAGCAGAATGATTGTAGGAAAACAGCGTCAGAAGATGTTGGATGGACTAACAAAGTGACTCAAAGTAGGACAAGCGGAATGATTGTAGGAAAACAGCGTCAGAAGATGTTGGATGGACTAACAAAGTGACTCAAAGTAGGACAAGCAGAATGATTGTAGGAAAACAGCGTCAGAAGATGTTGGATGGACTAACAAAGTGACTCAAAGTAGGACAAGCAGAATGATTGTAGGAAAACAGCGTCAGAAGATGTTGGATGGACTAACAAAGTGACTCAAAGTAGGACAAGCAGAATGATTGTAGGAAAACAGCGTCAGAAGATGTTGGATGGACTAACAAAGTGACTCAAAGTAGGACAAGCGGAATGATTGTAGGAAAACAGCGTCAGAAGATGTTGGATGGACTAACAAAGTGACTCAAAGTAGGACAAGCAGAATGATTGTAGGAAAACAGCGTCAGAAGATGTTGGATGGACTAACAAAGTGACTCAAAGTAGGACAAGCAGAATGATTGTAGGAAAACAGCGTCAGAAGATGTTGGATGGACTAACAAAGTGACTCAAAGTAGGACAAGCAGAATGATTGTAGGAAAACAGCGTCAGAAGATGTTGGATGGACTAACAAAGTGACTCAAAGTAGGACAAGCAGAATGATTGTAGGAAAACAGCGTCAGAAGATGTTGGATGGACTAACAAAGTGACTCAAAGTAGGACAAGCAGAATGATTGTAGGAAAACAGCGTCAGAAGATGTTGGATGGACTAACAAAGTGACTCAAAGTAGGACAAGCAGAATGATTGTAGGAAAACAGCGTCAGAAGATGTTGGATGGACTAACAAAGTGACTCAAAGTAGGACAAGCGGAATGATTGTAGGAAAACAGCGTCAGAAGATGTTGGATGGACTAACAAAGTGACTCAAAGTAGGACAAGCAGAATGATTGTAGGAAAACAGCGTCAGAAGATGTTGGATGGACTAACAAAGTGACTCAAAGTAGGACAAGCAGAATGATTGTAGGAAAACAGCGTCAGAAGATGTTGGATGGACTAACAAAGTGACTCAAAGTAGGACAAGCAGAATGATTGTAGGAAAACAGCGTCAGAAGATGTTGGATGGACTAACAAAGTGACTCAAAGTAGGACAAGCAGAATGATTGTAGGAAAACAGCGTCAGAAGATGTTGGATGGACTAACAAAGTGACTCAAAGTAGGACAAGCAGAATGATTGTAGGAAAACAGCGTCAGAAGATGTTGGATGGACTAACAAAGTGACTCAAAGTAGGACAAGCAGAATGATTGTAGGAAAACAGCGTCAGAAGATGTTGGATGGACTAACAAAGTGACTCAAAGTAGGACAAGCGGAATGATTGTAGGAAAACAGCGTCAGAAGATGTTGGATGGACTAACAAAGTGACTCAAAGTAGGACAAGCAGAATGATTGTAGGAAAACAGCGTCAGAAGATGTTGGATGGACTAACAAAGTGACTCAAAGTAGGACAAGCAGAATGATTGTAGGAAAACAGCGTCAGAAGATGTTGGATGGACTAACAAAGTGACTCAAAGTAGGACAAGCAGGAATGATTGTAGGAAAACAGCGTCAGAAGATGTTGGATGGACTAACAAAGTGACTCAAAGTAGGACAAGCAGAATGATTGTAGGAAAACAGCGTCAGAAGATGTTGGATGGACTAACAAAGTGACTCAAAGTAGGACAAGCAGAATGATTGTAGGAAAACAGCGTCAGAAGATGTTGGATGGACTAACAAAGTGACTCAAAGTAGGACAAGCGGAATGATTGTAGGAAAACAGCGTCAGAAGATGTTGGATGGACTAACAAAGTGACTCAAAGTAGGACAAGCGGAATGATTGTAGGAAAACAGCGTCAGAAGATGTTGGATGGACTAACAAAGTGACTCAAAGTAGGACAAGCAGAATGATTGTAGGAAAACAGCGTCAGAAGATGTTGGATGGACTAACAAAGTGACTCAAAGTAGGACAAGCAGAATGATTGTAGGAAAACAGCGTCAGAAGATGTTGGATGGACTAACAAAGTGACTCAAAGTAGGACAAGCAGAATGATTGTAGGAAAACAGCGTCAGAAGATGTTGGATGGACTAACAAAGTGACTCAAAGTAGGACAAGCAGAATGATTGTAGGAAAACAGCGTCAGAAGATGTTGGATGGACTAACAAAGTGACTCAAAGTAGGACAAGCAGAATGATTGTAGGAAAACAGCGTCAGAAGATGTTGGATGGACTAACAAAGTGACTCAAAGTAGGACAAGCAGAATGATTGTAGGAAAACAGCGTCAGAAGATGTTGGATGGACTAACAAAGTGACTCAAAGTAGGACAAGCGGAATGATTGAAGGAAAGCAGCGTCAGAAGATGTTGGATGGACTAACAAAGTGACTCAAAGTAGGACAAGGCACAGAAGCACTGAAAGCAACGAGGGATGGAGATGCGTGGAAAGCCATGACCGCCCACGCTAAAGAGTACGGCACCTGATTGATTGGTTGATGAGTTTAAAAGAGAATGATCCCTTCTGTTCAACTAGATTTGGAGACAGGTGACAGTTTTTGAAGAAAAAAACATCCAAGTATTCAATTTAACAACTTTCTTGTCAAGCTTAAAGTAAAATATCTAGTTCAAAATGAAATTCAAAAAGGATTTTATAAATTCTTCTAACTTCCTTCTTTCTTCCTATCTTTGAATTCTTCAAATAAAATGTTTCTCTAAGAAATATTTGGGATCTTAATACCTGTGGTTTTTTGTTTAAAAATATTTGTATATTGTGTCAGGTTTAGAATTATATAATGAAGCATATTTTAAACATAAAGCAAGCAGAAACATAAAAAATAATTGTGATGTCCAAAAGAAAAGGTAAATTTGCAATTTGTTAATCTCATTTACAAGGCACCCCATTGTATCTTACATAATGAGGGAAAAGCATATCAATGAAAATTTGATAACAATGCTAATACTTCAACAAAAATGGTTGTGCGGTGAAAATTTGAAATTGATTCAACGCAAATTGGCGATCTGGTTTGAATTTGATGCCTTCTTATGGTTTACATAAAAGAAAACAACACAAAATAGAATACTTAGCATTAGTCCCCTCCGTCGTTGGAACCGAATGACTCCTAGATATATTTTAAATAATTAATAATAGTCAATGAGAGATTTTAAACAAGATTCCTCCATAAAAATCCATTTAAAAAAAGTATCAGCTTAGTTAGCTTGTGATATTTTACACAACTGCAGTTTTCTGTGACAAGGACTGATGACTTCTATATTTTCTCAACAGCCAAAAACCTTGGGGATGCCAAGAAAGCCCTTTACTTTCTAAGTTTGTCTTAAATACAAAAAAAAAATCGAAAGGATAGAAATTCCTTTTGGTTCCTACCCTCAACACTATAGATGCTCATGCGAACAAATCTGGAGTCATTGACTTGTTTAAGCCTCACGTTTTGGGTCTCATAGGCCAGGAAGATGCCAAAGATGGGCAGGACCCAACACTTGGACACAGTGAACCAATCACAGTTGAAAGTTGAAAACAGAGTCTGGGGTAATAAAACATCATGTTGATAGAGCCTGTCCATAAGAAGGTATTGGGATCAGCACAGCACAGATCATATGAAACTGCAGTAGACTAGGGAGTTTTCATAAACTGATAAGTAAAACTGTTTGTATCAGTACAGTCTATCATCTATTCAAAAGCAAAGTAAAAAATCATGCAAGGTCTAAAAAATTGAAAAATGGAAATATATGAAGGCATACTAATAAGGTCTAAGATCTACATAGACACGTAATTATTTTCATAAAATATTATATAAAAAAAAGAGAAATTGTTGAAATAGATGTAAAGGCAGACAACATTTTCATATGCTAGTACTGAGTATACAAATACCAAAATCCCTGCAAAAAGAAAAAAGCACATCATGGCTTGTAAAGCCTTTACACCTTGGCTTGAAAAATTGTTGCAATTTGTAGAAATATTTATGTATTGGCTTGCTGAAGTATGGCAGTATATTTTGTGGGCAGATAATGCTAAAGTAAGGTTTCTATCAAGAAAAATAATTGAGTTACCCTCCTGGTGAGTGACTTTTTTGGGTGACAATATTGGAGAGATTTAATAGAATTCATGTCAATTTCATGAGCAGGCTAAAAAATAGGAAGAGGAAGAAGACATAAATGATGTTGGGTATTGGAGATGACAGTGCAATACTGATAATCATAAGAGTGGCACATGATCCTGAATTCTCTTATATAAAAATATTAATATAGAAGCAACGTATTCTCTGCAAGTACTTTTTCCTTTTCATACATACTTGGGAGCTGCATTTGGGAAGGCAAAGGCCATAACCCAGACAGCATTATAGGCCACAGGGGCCTCCATGGTACCTTCTGATGTGATGAGACTGGTGTCAAGCGTGTTGAGCATCCTATCCAAGGGCTCAGTGAACTGCTGGGCAGTCAGAAGGAGAAAAGTATGGGTGGAATAGGATGCATGCTTCTATGCTGTTTGAACAGTCTCCTCTGTCACTTAGCATGTCTAAATCTGTTACTAAAATACTTGGAAAACTTAAGGGACTGAAAGGACCTTCCACACTAAACTCTGACATTACATGTTTAGAAATCATCTATCAGACTTGAAGTCGAAACAATTCCTAAAATCAATCTTCCAAAATCCCATCTCCTCCACTCTTCTTACTACCATGCCAACCTCTGACAACCTTGGCTCTTGGTACAGTAGATTCTGTGATGAAAGCCACGGTGCATATGTGGTGATTGTCCTTGACCTTGTACCAGTTGTCTGGGTACCAATCAATAAATAACCACACATACTTCTTTCCATGAAGGGTCTCCTTATACGCCTGGGAAGATCAAATGATTAAGGATAAAATGATACAATGACATCCTTGAAAAATGATCTTCCATTTAATTTTATAATGACTAATAGATTGATTGATTGGCAAAGCTTCTTCACACAAGGAAAAATTTTGTCTGTTTTGCCTAACCAATTGGTCACCTTCAGACAGAGCAGATCAGAGCAGAAAAGGTAAGACCCTTAACACATCCACTACAGTAGCGCTGGTAAGACATTCAAAAGGCAATTCCCTACAGATCTGAAAGCAAATGATGTGCAAAATACCAGATTTACCATTCAGAGCAAATTTCTGGAGTACATATAATGCGGTGAGAGTGAAGGCTATGGTGAAATATTGTAAAGAATTCAAAATAGTTGTCAACCCAGCTCATTCAATTGAGTATTGTAAGGTTCGAGTTCCAGTGTGATTAATACAGCACTGAGTTTTAGCCCTCCCACACCATCTTCACAACGATCGAAATAAAAATTAAAAGATGTCTGTGTCTCAGAAGAGAGCACTCCCAAGGTAAAAAAAATTCTCATGCAGGTTGTAAATGGTCATGGGCATTATCTCCATAGCACACCATGAACATCTGTGACAACTGGAACGACTAGGAAAACGCAGTAGGTGAAAACAGCCTGAGAAGATGTTGGATGGACAAACAAAGTGGCTCAAAGTAGGACAAGTGACAAACGCACCGAAAACGGCACGGGATAGAGATGCGTGGAAGGTCATTATTGCCTACGCTAAAGAGCACGGCACTTGATTGATTGATGAGTTTAAAAGAGAATTTTCCTTTCTGTTGAACTAGATTTGGATACAGGGTCGACCTGGCCATTGTACTAAATTTCCTCTTCTCTTCATCTTTTATCATGTTTGTAATGGTACAAGATCTAGAAGTTGGTGGCCTCTTTCAGTTAAATTATATTAACTCAAAAAGTCATCGCTCACATTTGGAAATACTTTGCATGAAATGAAATAAATGCTGACTGCACAGTTGGCTCTGCAAGACTGTTCCCACAGCAGCTGTGAGCATAGTTATAGTCCAAAAAACGTTGGTCAATGTGCTCTCAGGGGGGGAGAACCTGCTCAGCAGTAAAAAAAAGTGCTTGGACAGTTGCATAAGAAGCTTTCAGTGTGTAAAAATCAACTGATTAATGCTGCTCTAATGGCATACAACAAATAAACAATAACAATACCTCTGGGACAAAGATGAGACCCATGGACAGGAAGCTGCACAACCTGCTGGCCAGAGAGACAAAGTCAAAAGTCACTTTTTCCTGATTGCTAAAGATGAGGGAGATTGGGGTATGAATAACACACAGCACCTGTAATGTTTCAAGTAAGAGAAAAATCTTATCCAGTTTAATGTTATGAAACACCACATTGAAATACCTCTTTACAGAATACTTGAGCCTACAAAATAAAATGTTATTTAATTAACGAGTACTCTGAAATACGAGCTACTCAAAGCCAATTCAATCATACAAAAAAAAAAAAGGGATAAAATGCTAAAATGTGACTTGATGTTTTAAAATATATTCATTAAAGATGGTTTTTGACAAAATTATACATACGATACATAGACACGTAAATATTTTCATCAAATATTATATAAAAAAGAGAGATTATTGGAAAAGATTTAAAGGCAGAAAACATTTTCACACGCTAGTACTGAGTAAACATATACCAAACCTCTGCAAAAAAAAAAAAGCCATTAAAACTGGACCTACTGATTAATTCTTCCACCTGAGTCCATGCAATGTTTAGTTGTGAAAGCCACATTTTGCATATTCCCAGCAATTTTGTAGAATCCATAGCCCAATAAATGGCATCAGTTTTCTCTTCAAAGTCTTCAAGTTTCATCCCTCTTTTGTCCAATCTGGTTTTGTTAAAAAAAAAAATGGTGTTTTTATTGTATTTGTATTTGTATTTTTTTTTTTTTTGGGAAGTTTACGTAAGAGAAAAATTATGTAAAGTTTCTCTTGTCAGTATATTTTCCTATATTCTTGAGCCACGAACTGTAACATTATTTCTTGAGTTCTAAGCGAAGAACTCTGGTAATCATTACCTTATGGAATGTCTAATACAACATAATCATGGTTGCTTGTGTTAGAATCACTCCCTAGCATATTTGCTGAATAGATGAGCATAGTTATGGGCTATATAAATTTTATTTCCTTAAGAGATATCAAACCTTGAAAATTTGAGCATTGCAAGAATTTATCTTTGTGAGATTTGAGTGTAGATGTTATAAATAACAACATCATTCTGTTATACGATTTGTGTGCAAATTACTGTAGGCTATTATATTGAATTACGTAGTTTGAACATAAAGCTTCTAAAGTGTGTTGAGCATTGACAAATAAGATGGTTATACTGAACCAATAAGTAAAGTATTCTATCACGTTTTAGTTCTGTCACATCACGGGTTGTATAGCCTTTATATACCTTGGCTTGAAAAATTATTGCAATTTGCAGAAAATTTTAGGTATTGGCTTGCTGAAGTATGGCAAACATTTTGTGGGCAGATAATGCTACATTAAGGTTTCTATGAAGAAAAATAATTGAGATTTAATCCTTGAAAAAGACTTTTTTTGGTGACAATATTGGAGAGATTAAATCGAATTCATGTGAATTTCATGATAAAGAAAAGGAAGAGGAAGAAGATATTGATGATGTTGGGTGTTGGAGATGACAGTGCAAGACTGATGATCACAAGAGTGGCGACATGATCTTGAATTCTCTTCTATAAAAATAAATAAAGATATATTTTTTTGTAGAAGCCACCATTTTCTGCAAAGAAAACCTCAGTTCCTTTTCCTCTTCATACATACTTGGCAGCTGCATTTGGGAAGGCAAAGGCCATAATCAGATAACATCATAGGCTACAGGGCCTCAGGTCAGCCTGTGATATGATGAGACTGGTGTCAGGCGTGTTGAGCATCGCATCCAGGCGCTTAGTGAACTGCTGGGCAGTCTGAAGGAGAAAAGTATGGGTGGGATAGGGTGTGTGTGTGGGGGGGGGGGGGGGGGGGGGTTATATAGAGAGGAGAGAGGAGGAGGAAGGAAATGTTCTGATATATGGCTGAATCATCATTTTTCTTAGGATTATCTGAGAGAATTAATGACTCACAGCTGTGACGGTAATTTATGAGAAAAACCCATGCAAGACTAATATAACACAATGACTGTAAAGAGCCTCTATCTCCCATTTTTTAAATAAGATGGATAAACTCATTTCCCATTATCTTTGCTAAGCAAAAGAAAAAAAAATATTTATCCTAAAGCAGTATAACGCTTTCAATACTTTTCTTGAACTTTCAGCCTAGCATACCAGCCGACATGCTTCTAGGATGTTTGAACAGTCTCCTCTGTTACTAAGCATGCCTAAATCTGTTACTCAAATACTTGGAAAACTTAAGGGACTGGAAGGACCTTCCACACTGAACTCTGAAATTAAATACTAAGAAATTATCTAACAGACCTGAAGTAGACACAATGCCTAAAATCAACCTTCGAAAATCCCACTTCTTGCACTTTACTTACTACCATGCCAACGTCTGTCAAATCTTGGCTTCTAGTGAAGTATGGAAGACTCTGTGATGAAGGGACCCTTAAGGGCATCCTTCAGCTGATCCATGGTGCATATGTGGCAATTGTCCTTGACCTTGTACTAGTTGTCCGGGTACCAACCAATAATGAACCACACGTACTTCTTTCCATGTCTCCTTATATCCCTGGGAAGATCAAATGAGTAAGTATAAAAATGATACAATGACATCCTTGAAGAGTGATCTTTCAATTGATTTTTAAAATGAGTAATAGATTGATTGATTGGTAGAGCTCCTTTACAAAAGGAAAACTTTTGTCTGTTTTGCCCAACCAATTGGTCACCTTCAGACAGGGCAGATCAGAGCAGAAAAGGTTAGACCCCTAACTCATCCACTACAGTAGCGCTGCTAAGAGATGCAAGAGGAAATTCCCTACAGATTTCAAAACAAATGCTCTACAAAATACCAGATTTGCCATTCCTAAGGCTGTTAAAAAGCGGCACTTTAGTTTGCCTGCCGCAGCCGTAAAGCAGCCTGTAACCTGATCAGGTCCTGGAGTCAACCACCCAGGCAGAACGGAGATTCCCCTTTCTTCGCATCTTTAGTTTTAAGATCTAATTTTCACATCAAAACAATGGAGAATTTAAGCTCATACATGAAAGAAAGAACTACAAAAATCTTATAATTTGTTACATCTATATTTAAGCGATACGAGGATATATTTTTACCCTTCTTTTCATTTAATTGATGTAGTTATTGAGCGTTTTAACAAGTACATGAATCAGGAATAATCATGAGGTGGTGACGTTTTTTTACGGGACATTTATCAATAGTGAATAAGTTTTTGGGGATGAAATTTTTACAGCATTTCATATATATGTTTAACTTAACACCCACCAAAGGGCATTAACCAAGAGTTCTCCGTTTCCAAGTTATGCGGGTTTGAGTTATGATAGTCCACCTCTTACAGTGCTGGTATCGCGTTTTGATATAAAATAATAAATCTAAACAACGATAGAACATGGTAGTTCAAGCTGTAGAGCGTCAATATATATGAGAGAGACCTGATCTTAGCTATTATCAAAGTTATTAACACGCACTTAGAAGAAAATGCAACTTATGTTAGGTTGCGCATTGTCTTACTTTACAGGTAAGTCATACATTTACTTTACCTTACGTTCTTCAATTGGCGGGGCGTGTGCCTAGAGCTCTGTCTCTCTCTGTAATGTTTTCAAGCTTTTACAACTTTCTTCAAATCTCTGACGCCTAAGTGCTATGAGTTTTATTACCTCAGAATATTAATAGCATAACTGTAAAGATCTTTTTTTTTGTTGCTGGAAATGATTGTGAACACCTAAAGTTAGTAATGAGCCGTTGATAAAGTCCGCACAGAGAAACTTTTGATTGTTTACTCTGTTTGCTACTTAACGACCTATCATCACAAGGTCTGCAGACTTTATGAGGCTTTTGATTGCGTTCAGATTCTAAGCGCTGCTCCATAAATAACAGTTTCGGTTTGAGGCTACTATGGTAGATCTATAATGCAGATTGTTATTTGCGGGTAGTTTGTGCAGACCCAAGCGTGTGGAATTGGTTTAAAAAATCATTTAAAATCACTGTAAAAACTCTTGGCACTTGAAGCTTTCACAAGTTTTTTTTATATTAATCCTTTTAATATAGGGAAACATTTTTAAGCGATTAAAATGTTTCACTTTTGATATATTCCTATTAAACTGAGGTGGTATGAAAATCATGACTTTTTTCAGCTCTTTTCCTTGAAGTATGAATATTCACCTTCACCATCTAATTGAGAGGTAAAAAAATATAGCGTTGTACTCAGGTATATTTCAGCTTCAAAATGATTATATATTTGATAAGCTTCGTGTTAATGAGGCCAGATTTATTGTGATGCAAAAACAAGTAAAAAATTCCCAATGATTATTAGATTGAAATGCAGTGCACCATCACTCACAGGCACACTCGGTTGTAGCCTGCCTGACAGGTGATTGATCACCGATCCGCCCACTAACTGCGGGCATCTGAGGTAGGGCCAGTAAGCAAACTAAGTTGCCACTTTTTGGTCTCTTTTAACAGCCGAGCCCAGAGTTGTATCTAGGTAATTTTCTACGTCCTTTGGGTTTTTTCAGTTAACGGCACTTATTTTTTTTACAACAGAAAAATAACACAATTTGATTTTGTAGTCCACTTCCGAGTTCCCCTCTCCCCTTTCCCTCTTTAGAACTCTCTGGCTTGTCAGTTCATTTCTCTTCTTTTTAGTTTGACTCCACTTTTTAAACTGTTCTCATATTGATCACTTTATCAGTTAATGCTGTAACCTTTGATGACCCTTCAATGGACTTATTCTTAAACGTTTTTTGTTTTTATTTTTATTTTTTATGTCAATGGAAAACGTTAGGCTTGGAGTTAACTAAAATAAAAAGAAAGTAGCAAGGTTTCCTGATGCTTTTACAAATGCACCCATTCAGATCCGTTTTAATTACATGAAGTGAGTAGGCCTACTCAATTTTTTAAACTCA
>JAWDGP010006844.1:70000-77500 GCA_033675545.1 Elysia crispata | reverse complement strand
ATGATGATTCTGCAAGGCAATGAAAGAATAAGCAAGAGAGCGGGATGTAGAGATAGATAGACACACAGATAATTTGTAGGATGATCCCAACAATTTAATGAAAGTGCTTTACTGAGGGACCTTCGTGGATCACTGAATGATTTCCCGAGCGTTACATGGGATTGGCCATCTCGTGCAGTACCCGGTATAGCCTGTAATATTTTTTTCTCGCCCGCTGTAGAATCTACCGCTTAAGTGTATACCTTCTACGCAAGCACAGCAGCTTATTTCAAATTAGTGTTGAAGGAAGTGGAAAAAAAAAGCTGATACTTTTTTTACATGGTTTTTTTTTCCTGAGGTCATTTCTACGAGGCACAGCCACTCTAGATTTAGATCTAGTAAACTTTCACATGCATATATGCAGGCACATTAAAAATTGATTAATTGTTTTTGGCCAGTTATGTAAATTTGTCTACATTAAAAAAAAAAAATTAAAAAAGCATTTAATAGATAACGTATTCAAATTTTTTTTTTTTTAATGTTTACTTTTTTAAATTTGCATGGTCAAATATCATGTAAATTGATTCATTAGAAATGTCATCTGACCTTTAATGGTGGTAAACCTATAAATAGCCCGAGGTTGAGAGTGAACGATCCATAGTGTTTAATATATATATATTAAACACTATATAAGTATATATATATATATATATTAAACACTATATAGATATTTATATATATATATATATATATATATATATACAGACAGACAGACAGACAGAAAGAGACAGAGTCAGAGGTAGTGAAAGATAGGGGATAGAGACAGACGGTTACATCCAGGGAACAAGAAAGGACGTTAACAACAACAACAACAACAAAAAAAAAAAAAATTAAATCGATACGCGATCAGAAAGCGTCAATTAGGCGCTCTAGTTTTAAAAATTTCTCAAGAACGACAATTTCAATGGAACAAAACTATATCTGTATCCTCTTTTGGGAGCAGTTCACCTGAGCAAAGGTCACAAAGAAGAGCTGATCTGGACTTAGCCCCAGCCCTGGCAACATCTTCTCCTCCTCCCCCAGTTTATCGACCTCTTTTCTGTAGGCGCTGCAGGCAGGGGAGAAATCAGACTGTAAGTTACATTTTACGTTTCGTGTCGACACACATGCGAGATCGCAAATGTCGATACAAATGGGAAAAGCAGAAATTTACATCAGTATCAGAAGAATTGTATTGGTTCACAAGTCAGAATAGCAGTTAAAAGGATAAATGCATCATTATTAGACGGTAAATTATGATAAATAGATCAGATTTTCGTATACAATATCATTAAATTAGGGCTAATATATCAGTATCAGAAGTAGAGTTTTTGTAACGTGTATGATAGCAGAAACCTGATAAATACGTCTGTACTGCAAAATTGGTCCAGGTACGGTACACGTGTAAGATTGCAGAAAATTTCGATAAACACATCTGTATTTTTAAGTATGGTCTAGGTACACGTTTAAGCTAGCAGAGAAATACGTTAATAACATCTGGATGACAAAAATGGTCTCGGTACGCGTGTAATGTACCAGAAAATTACATCTGTAATAGATACTAGAAGTTTGGTCTCAGTCCACGTGTAAGAAAACAGAGACTTGATAAGTATTGCTGCTGGTGTTATTTTCTAAAAGTAAATATAAGTAGACTAAAACATTTGTGCAGTCGAAGCTGACAAGAAGTCTAAAAAAAATTAAAAAATAAAGAAGCAAATGGTCAACTCAAGCTCAGATAATATTGTGTATTGTACATGCATCATACACCATCAAACATTTGTGCGTTACAGACTTATACGTCGAATATATCCCATACAGTATGGTAGGTTCAAAGAGGGTTGAAAACGTTGTATTACTACACTTTAGCCCTTAAACGGCAAAGCGTTTTTAGAACTGACAGCAGGTTGAAAGCGAGTAAAATTAAAAGTATAGAAAGATATTGACTCACTTGTACGAATGTCTTATACCTGAGCTGTCTGCCGCTATCTCCCCAACACTCTTCTTTGCGTTTTGTCTAACATCAGGCTGGTGTATCGACAAAGAAAATAAAACTAAACATACCGTAGTAGACACTAGAAAAAGTGACGAAAAAATTGTTGGAAATATAATACGGGTCTGTTTACATGGAGTAGGCTTTAAACAGTGTTGAAATATCATTCTTATTGTAGTTCATGTGATTGAAAGGTGATAAAATAGTTGCTGAGCAATACTGAGATTTGCTCTTGCATGATTGACATAATCCGCTGAGATCTAAGACAGCTCGTTAACTTAAGAGTATTTTAGTTGCACCTCACCAGTTCCTGCCACTCAATTCAACTAGTATAGATTTGATATTTCATATTGATCGATGGTTTAGTTACATCTATCTTGAATACAAACACTTCTTGTAACCGCTGCTGACCACTACCTCTTCTTTGGTCTCTACAACCCTCTCTTAACACGACCCTATCATTCGACAGAAATTCCTGTAGATTTTAATATGGTGTATAATAAAATCTCCTCTTTGATGCTCAAGCCAGAGAAATACTCATTTTGTTTAACCGAACAAAAATAAACATTATTGAAAATTCTTACTCTGTCTTTCAGCTGGGGATATGTATGGTTGTCATACTGCTGGACAAAGCACTGAGTGGCATTGTCGTATCCCACTTTGTCTTCATCATCCCACCAGTTGCGTAAGTTTCCATGGTTATCGTACTGAGAGCCTAGTCATATATTTATACAATCATATAAATACGCACGGGACATGGCAATACTCATTTTATTTTTATCAATTCGTTTGCTTCTATATTTTCCATGTGAAGATCTTGACAAGTGATCGACACAAAGAAAACAACACTATCAACATTTATTGTTACATGTTGGTATATGTGCCTGTTATTGCCGAAGTAACTCATGAACAACTCTAACTTTAATTAAATTTTCATACTTGCTGAGCTACCTGATTAACAACTGGATCTATAATTATATTTACATATTTGCCTAAGTTTGTCATCAGCATTTGGATCTATTATTATATTTTCATACTTGCTGAGCTACCTCATTAACAACTGGATCTTTAATTATATTTACATATTTGCCTAAGATTTTCATCAGCATTTGGATCTATTATTATATTTTCCTATTTGTTGAAGTGCCACATTAACGACAAGTGAAGGAGTGTGAGGAAAGCCGGCAGAATGCGAAATTTTTACATGGTTTTGCATCATTTTGTTCTTGAGATGTTCCTGGTCATTTGGGTTTTTAAGTTTTTAAGGTATCTTAATTATAGTCTGAGTTATGACAATTTAAAGGTACAAAACAGAAGAGTATGACGAAAGGTGAAAATCGAGTGAAAAGGTTGCTATAGGCCTAGCGAAGGAGTGGACCGATTTGTTTACAGAGATGCGCAGTTTCAATAAACGCCTTCTAGTTGAGTGTATTCATGCGCACTAGTTCCCAATAAAAAGCCAGGGAATTCCCCTTTCCACTGATGTATAGCATGATAGGGTGGGAAAATAAGAGTCCGCGATTCAAAGAGGGCACAGTTGCTGATGTTTACACCTGTAATATGCGGATTTTGAGAGTACCACTATGTTTTAAATTGCAAAATTTAACTATTTAAAGTTTTAGAGCATCTTGAAACTTTTACAGAAAGTGAAAAAATAGTTGCAGCATAATGTTCTGACCTCAACTCAGTTCACCCCATTGTCAACCTTCACCTCCTTTAAAGGCCTGTAACTCAATACTACTAGATGTAGAATCTGTGCAACCTGACGAGTTTTCTCAGACCGCCTCACTGTATCTGCTATAACATTTTTATACTTGCTGAAGTACCTAACTAACAGCTGGATCTTTAGTTATATTTTTATACTTGCTGGAGCAACTCACAATTAAATAGATCTATAATTATATTTTCATACTTTTTGAAGTACTTCATTAAAAACTGGATCTTTAATTTTATTTTAATACTTGCTGAAGTATCTCATTAATAGCTGGATCTTTATTTTCATACCTGCTGGAGCACCTCATTATCAACTGGATCTATAATTATACTTGTATACTTGACGAAGTACCTGTTTAACAATTGGATCTACAATTATAACTAAGAAGAGTGATAAGGTAATGACAGTACAGTTTGAATGGACTCATATTTTACTAATCCATTTCACCAGATGTCATCGTCATTTTTTGTGATACAAATGTTAGTTTTTACTGTTAACTTTACCGTCCACGTCAAATCCATGAATAATCTCGTGGCCAATGACCGACCCAATAGCTCCATAGTTGTGAGCTCTGCAAAGTCAATCAACAATATGAAAATGCAATAGTAAGGTAGAGAAAGTTCAGGTGACGCCACCAATTTTCTAGCTACAAAATAAAAAAAATTCACGTATTTTTTTTATCTAAAACAGTGATGAGGGCTCTAGTTGTAAATTAACTACGCTCAAACTGTACAAATTTACGCTATGAATTTCGCACAGAGTGCTTGGTGAGCTAACAGCATTTCTCTCGGTAACACCTGATGACCCAAATCTCTCATACACATTCAAATCACTTGTCCTCTTTCTTTTCAAGATTAACAGCCTCTCTGTTTTTTCTTGAGGTTGTAACATGCGGATGATAACTCAAGTTCCGCATTGAACTGGGTTTACCTTTAGCGGTCTGCACATAAAGTATGAAAAGCTAGATCAAGAGGACGGTCAAACACTCATTCGTTGCGGGACCTTTTAAATCATCTTGATAACTTTCTCAAGTGACGCTTCGAATTGACTTGAAAAATGTGCGTGCTAAGATTAGAAGGCATGTGTGATTACTCTCAAAACCAATGCTCCCTAACTTCTAAGAATCCGTTTATGTCAAACAAAAACTTTGTGTAATGTCACAGGGTATGATGTTCATGAGCTACATCTGGAGAAGTCGGGTGCGGATTTAAGCTGTTCGTGAATTTTTCTTTAAGTTTTTGGTTTAGCTTGCAAATGACAAGGCTACTCGGGCCTTTTCTACATTTCAAACAAGTCTTCATAGGACAGGTCGGAATAATAATGATTAGAGAGGGGTAGAACTTGCGAAAATTATCCTTACGTGTAGCAAAGCAGACTTTCTAACCCCAGAGCCACCGGCGTATCTTATAAAAATTTAACCGGATACATTATTATCTTTCATTGAATTGTATAAGTATAAATAGTTATAAATTATTACTGGCAATAAGTTAATATTAAGGTAAAATGATACATCTATTATAACTTACAACATGTATCTAGTAGAAAAGAGAGGAGGTCGCAAAATGCCTGTTAACAAATCTGTAAAGGGAAAAAAAAGACGAAAGCCATCAATGAAAAGACCATTAATATATATGAGGATTTCATGGTAAGAGGAGGATGCTTCTAATTTTGATCTGAACAAGTTGATCTGTATGCCTCCTCCTGGCAATCGCCTCTTGACCGAGAGTTTTCCTTGGTTTCGGCTAGATTTATTTTACCAGAACTTACCACATCTTTAAAATAGTTTCACGATGAAGAAGCTTTTGATACACGAGGCATGCATTCTAACCCTAGACCTCATCAGAAAAATGACATATATTAAATTGAAAATTTTATGCTGTGTCAATGTGGAAGACGAGAAAGAAAAAAAAATACTTACATATAGTATTTGTATCAAAATCATGAAAGGCGTTCATCATATAAGAAGGATATGATTTCCTGTGGAAATACAATTAATGCAGATATTAATGGAAGGTGAAATGTTAACGTAAAATAAACAATTGAGAGAATTGCATCAACGCTTTGACAATTTATCAATTACCCTCCGTCAAAATGAAGGTCAAGTCTAGATAACATGAGAAGAAAAAAAATTATTCACATTTTTACTTTAGGGAAAAAAAAAACAACGTAAATATGCAAAAAGGGAGGTTCATTTGAAAGCTTACTTCTTATATTTTTGTCTCTTTTCTCTCTACACGAATGCGACGATCGGCAGGGCAAGTCTAAACTAATCATTCAATTCTTTGATATTTTTGTCTCTTTTCTCTCTACACGAATGCGACGATCGGCAGGGCAAGTCTAAACTAATCATTCAATTCTTCAATATTTTTGTCTCTTTTCTCTCTACACGAATGCGACGATCGGCAGGGCAAGTCTAAACTAATCATTCAATTCTTTGATATTTTTGTCTCTTTTCTCTCTACACGAATGCGACGATCGGCAGGGCAAGTCTCAACTAATCATTTAATTCTTTAATAACGAACCACCTAACCGAGCATTTCAAGATCACCAAGGCATGTCAAAGTTGGCATCAAGTCGTTAAATGCCCCATGAATTTAAGTTTTAATAGTAATTTTCACCAAAATAATTGTTTTTTTTTTTTGTTTTTTTTTTTTTTGTAAATGAAAGGCAATTTTTTTCATTATTTATTTTCTTTTCAAGAAAAGGGTGAATGTGCGTACTACTTCCTGTAAGCTCAGCTTGATAGAGATGGCAGGAATGAAACTGAAAGTAAGCATACAGTGTAGGCGGCGGCAGATCTAAAACCGTCTAGTACAGATCTACATGTTTTAATATAAGATCTCAGTAAAGAATCTAGACAAGATGCTTTTACATAAGTTCTAGATCAAGGGCCTAGATATTTACAGCAGCTTCTCTCAAATCGAAAGGGTTAGATCTAGATCTAGATAGGTATGGATTTTACTTTTAGGCTTAGAATGTGAAAAAGATTTTTATGTTTAAATGAGAATTATCGAGATATCTAGATTCTGGATAAAGATTGATAGGTGGGGGCATATATCTGGACCATGAAAGTAAAAAGTTAGATACCAAGACCATTTATAAATCTATTTAAATCTATTTAATACACACACGCACCCTAGCCCTGGCAAAGTGATACAAAGTGTTTCCCGCCTTGTAGAAACAAAAAGTATAAATGTAAATACTTACATGTATATATTGAAAATAAAAATAAACATCAAAGATATAGTTTTAACCTCATACTGCAGTATCTTTTTGTTTTTCACTTTAAACAATTAACTTGTTTGATGCCATGTGCTTTTCCCACTTCCTGTGTACATCTATTTTTCTTTAAAAGATACGCTTGCTCTCTCTCTCTCTCTCTCTCTCTCTCTCTCTCTCTTTCTCTATCTCTCACTCTCTCTCTTTCTGTCACTCTCACTCTCTCTCAATCTCTCTACTTATTTCTATATCTTTTTTTTTGTTTGGTAATTCAAGAGTATTATTTTATGCAAAGGGATAAGAACAACAGAACAAATCAAAATGAAAAAGCCCCCAACCCGGTGGGGTTTGTGTCTGAGTTGGGAGTAGGCGTGACAGATGCCCAGGGTGTCCGTGGAACTTTGAATGGTTAACGCTGTAGTCACCTTGATAAAACTGTTTGGTTTCAAGGAATTAGATAAGTTAGAGACAAAACTTCTTTATCTTGTGCCTATTAAAAGAAGCAGAAAAACTTTTACAGAAATAGAATCAAAAGCTGAAGTGAGAACGTTGATATTCC
>JAWDGP010006844.1:60000-65000 GCA_033675545.1 Elysia crispata | reverse complement strand
AAAGTTGTATGAATTTCATCCGCTTAAGGGCCTCTTGTGATAAAAAAACTTGACAGGGTTTCACTGCTTGTGATGCCTGCTTGATCCCTCCTATATGTGACACTATTGGAGGCCAGATTAAGCCTAGACCAGTCATAACGCCCGCTTGATCCCTCCTATATGTGACACTATTGGAGTCCAGATTAAGCCTAGACCAGTCATAAAGCCCGCTTGATCCCTCCTATATGTGACACTATTGGAGTCCAGACTAAGCCTAGACCAGTCATAACGCCTGCTTGATCTCTCCTATATGTGACACTATTGGAGTCCAGACTAAGCCTAGACCAGTCATAACGCCCGCTTGATCCCTCCTATATGTGACACTATTGGAGTCCAGATTAAGCCTAGACCAGTAATAAAGCCCGCTTGATCCCTCCTATATGTGACACTATTGGAGTCCAGATTAAGCCTAGACCAGTCATAACGCCTGCTTGATCCCTCCTATATGTGACACTATTGGAGTCCAGACTAAGCCTAGACCAGTCATAACGCCTGCTTGATCTCTCCTCTATGTGACACTATTGGAGTCCAGACTAAGCCTAGACCAGTCATAACGCCTGCTTGATCCCTCCTATATGTGACACTATTGGAGTCCAGACTAAGCCTAGACCAGTCATAACGCCTGCTTGATCTCTCCTATATGTGACACTATTGGAGTCCAGACTAAGCCTAGACCAGTCATAACGCCTGCTTGATCTCTCCTATATGTGACACTATTGGAGTCCAGACTAAGCCTAGACCAGTCATAACGCCCGCTTGATCTCTCCTATATGTGACACTATTGGAGTCCAGACTAAGCCTAGACCAGTCATAACGCCCGCTTGATCTCTCCTCTATGTGACACTATTGGAGTCCAGACTAAGCCTAGACCAGTCATAAAGCCCGCTTGATCTCTCCTATATGTGACACTATTGGAGTCCAGACTAAGCCTAGACCAGTCATAACGCCTGCTTGATCTCTCCTCTATGTGACACTATTGGAGTCCAGACTAAGCCTAGACCAGTCATAAAGCCCGCTTGATCTCTCCTCTATGTGACACTATTGGAGTCCAGACTAAGCCTAGACCAGTCATAAAGCCCGCTTGATCCCTCCTATATGTGACACTATTGGAGTCCAGACTAAGCCTAGACCAGTCATAACGCCTGCTTGATCTCTCCTATATGTGACACTATTGGAGTCCAGACTAAGCCTAGACCAGTCATAACGCCTGCTTGATCCCTCCTATATGTGACACTATTGGAGTCCAGACTAAGCCTAGACCAGTCATAACGCCTGCTTGATCTCTCCTATATGTGACACTATTGGAGTCCAGACTAAGCCTAGACCAGTCATAACGCCTGCTTGATCTCTCCTATATGTGACACTATTGGAGTCCAGACTAAGCCTAGACCAGTCATAACGCCTGCTTGATCTCTCCTATATGTGACACTATTGGAGTCCAGACTAAGCCTAGACCAGTCATAAAGCCCGCTTGATCCCTCCTATATGTGACACTATTGGAGTCCAGACTAAGCCTAGACCAGTCATAACGCCTGCTTGATCTCTCCTATATGTGACACTATTGGAGTCCAGACTAAGCCTAGACCAGTCATAACGCCTGCTTGATCTCTCCTATATGTGACACTATTGGAGTCCAGACTAAGCCTAGACCAGTCATAACGCCTGCTTGATCTCTCCTATATGTGACACTATTGGAGTCCAGACTAAGCCTAGACCAGTCATAACGCCTGCTTGATCTCTCCTATATGTGACACTATTGGAGTCCAGACTAAGCCTAGACCAGTCATAACGCCCGCTTGATCTCTCCTATATGTGACACTATTGGAGTCCAGACTAAGCCTAGACCAGTCATAAAGCCCGCTTGATCTCTCCTATATGTGACACTATTGGAGTCCAGACTAAGCCTAGACCAGTCATAACGCCCGCTTGATCTCTCCTATATGTGACACTATTGGAGTCCAGACTAAGCCTAGACCAGTCATAACGCCCGCTTGATCTCTCCTATATGTGACACTATTGGAGTCCAGACTAAGCCTAGACCAGTCATAAAGCCCGCTTGATCTCTCCTATATGTGACACTATTGGAGTCCAGACTAAGCCTAGACCAGTCATAACGCCTGCTTGATCTCTCCTATATGTGACACTATTGGAGTCCAGACTAAGCCTAGACCAGTCATAAAGCCCGCTTGATCCCTCCTATATGTGACACTATTGGAGTCCAGACTAAGCCTAGACCAGTCATAACGCCTGCTTGATCTCTCCTATATGTGACACTATTGGAGTCCAGACTAAGCCTAGACCAGTCATAACGCCCGCTTGATCTCTCCTATATGTGACACTATTGGAGTCCAGATTAAGCCTAGACCAGTCATAACGCCTGCTTGATCTCTCCTATATGTGACACTATTGGAGTCCAGATTAAGCCTAGACCAGTCATAACGCCCGCTTGATCTCTCCTATATGTGACACTATTGGAGTCCAGATTAAGCCTAGACCAGTCATAACGCCCGCTTGATCTCTCCTATATGTGACACTATTGGAGTCCAGATTAAGCCTAGACCAGTCATAACGCCTGCTTGATCTCTCCTATATGTGACACTATTGGAGTCCAGATTAAGCCTAGACCAGTCATAACGCCTGCTTGATCTCTCCTATATGTGACACTATTGGAGTCCAGATTAAGCCTAGACCAGTCATAACGCCCGCTTGATCTCTCCTATATGTGACACTATTGGAGTCCAGATTAAGCCTAGACCAGTCATAACGCCCGCTTGATCTCTCCTATATGTGACACTATTGGAGTCCAGATTAAGCCTAGACCAGTCATAACGCCCGCTTGATCTCTCCTATATGTGACACTATTGGAGTCCAGATTAAGCCTAGACCAGTCATAACGCCCGCTTGATCTCTCCTATATGTGACACTATTGGAGTCCAGATTAAGCCTAGACCAGTCATAACGCCTGCTTGATCTCTCCTATATGTGACACTATTGGAGTCCAGATTAAGCCTAGACCAGTCATAACGCCTGCTTGATCTCTCCTATATGTGACACTATTGGAGTCCAGATTAAGCCTAGACCAGTCATAACGCCTGCTTGATCTCTCCTATATGTGACACTATTGGAGTCCAGATTAAGCCTAGACCAGTCATAACGCCCGCTTGATCTCTCCTATATGTGACACTATTGGAGTCCAGATTAAGCCTAGACCAGTCATAACGCCTGCTTGATCTCTCCTATATGTGACACTATTGGAGTCCAGACTAAGCCTAGACCAGTCATAACGCCTGCTTGATCTCTCCTATATGTGACACTATTGGAGTCCAGACTAAGCCTAGACCAGTCATAACGCCTGCTTGATCTCTCCTATATGTGACACTATTGGAGTCCAGACTAAGCCTAGACCAGTCATAACGCCTGCTTGATCTCTCCTATATGTGACACTATTGGAGTCCAGACTAAGCCTAGACCAGTCATAACGCCTGCTTGATCTCTCCTATATGTGACACTATTGGAGTCCAGACTAAGCCTAGACCAGTCATAACGCCTGCTTGATCTCTCCTATATGTGACACTATTGGAGTCCAGACTAAGCCTAGACCAGTCATAACGCCCGCTTGATCTCTCCTATATGTGACACTATTGGAGTCCAGACTAAGCCTAGACCAGTCATAACGCCTGCTTGATCTCTCCTATATGTGACACTATTGGAGTCCAGACTAAGCCTAGACCAGTCATAACGCCTGCTTGATCTCTCCTATATGTGACACTATTGGAGTCCAGACTAAGCCTAGACCAGTCATAACGCCTGCTTGATCTCTCCTATATGTGACACTATTGGAGTCCAGACTAAGCCTAGACCAGTCATAACGCCTGCTTGATCTCTCCTATATGTGACACTATTGGAGTCCAGACTAAGCCTAGACCAGTCATAACGCCTGCTTGATCTCTCCTATATGTGACACTATTGGAGTCCAGACTAAGCCTAGACCAGTCATAACGCCTGCTTGATCTCTCCTATATGTGACACTATTGGAGTCCAGACTAAGCCTAGACCAGTCATAACGCCTGCTTGATCTCTCCTATATGTGACACTATTGGAGTCCAGACTAAGCCTAGACCAGTCATAACGCCTGCTTGATCTCTCCTATATGTGACACTATTGGAGTCCAGACTAAGCCTAGACCAGTCATAACGCCTGCTTGATCTCTCCTATATGTGACACTATTGGAGTCCAGACTAAGCCTAGACCAGTCATAACGCCCGCTTGATCTCTCCTATATGTGACACTATTGGAGTCCAGACTAAGCCTAGACCAGTCATAACGCCTGCTTGATCTCTCCTATATGTGACACTATTGGAGTCCAGACTAAGCCTAGACCAGTCATAACGCCTGCTTGATCTCTCCTATATGTGACACTATTGGAGGCCAGACTAAGCCTAGACCAGTCATAACGCCTACAGGTTGATATCGAGGATATTTTTGTGAGGCTCACAGTTGAAAAAAATTCAATGTTAGGAAAATTCGTCCAACAGGAATATATGGTGAATTCGAATATGAAAGGCGGAGTCATTACGATCGAGATTTCATGAAAAATAGGTAATCAAAATCAAAGAATGAGTCACACAAGGGTATTGTGTCAGTCTACTGTCCTTATTAATGACATAAGTACTGACTGTCAAACTCAAAGACTGAGCCCTTCAAGGCCATTTTTTCAGTCTCCTATCTTTATTATGGATGAAATACTGACTATCAAACCACTTGAGCAGTTTGGATGGCGTTAGGCAAAAAAATAGCCTCTACACAGGCTCAGTTTATCTACATGGTAAGGAACAATGCTATAGAGTAAGAGTCAAAAGATAATAAATATACAACACTTCAAAGGAAGGGAATGATAAGATGTTCCATAGCATGGGAAATGAGTAAGATGGATAATCAGAGTTTAAAGATGACAGAAAATA
>JAWDGP010006844.1:0-55000 GCA_033675545.1 Elysia crispata | reverse complement strand
TGAAGTTAAATTGTTTTTTTTTTAATAATTTGTCAAGTTATGAACAAAAGGCCCTCTCTTAAAGTAAAGTACAGACATTTTTTCTGCGTCTTCGTTTTATGCTCTGTACATTCGTATTTCTCAAACTTTATCATTCTATATTTTCAGTGTTCACTTTCATTTTATACCTGACTCACAGTAACCTGCAATGACTAACAAAGAAAAGAGAAGTATCCTTACTTGCACTGCTATGATGGCCTTTTGTTTAAACGCTTTAGCTCTTGTTTAAAATCCAACTAAGGTTAACGCACATTGCAATGCCCAGAAAATTTGGTACGAAAAGGTCAACATTATTGAATTACATAAAAAGAAACTGTCAAAACAAAGGATCACTTTACTGGAGAGATGGACGGAACTATGGTTACGTGAATAATAAGCTTTCTGTTTTCTTTGATTTCATCATTGTAGACCATTTTTTTCAGAATGTTCTCTACAGTAAATCTGTAGTGGATCACGCCAGGGCCACATCTAAGTCTCAGCGGAGAGGGAAACCATCAGTATGAAGTCGGAGTGCTAAAAAAACGACCATCTACGTGTACATTTTTCTTGAGACTTCTGCCCCCGTTTGAAACAGAAACAATGTGTCCTTAACAACATGATTTTATAAGAGACGAAAAAAAAAAAGTATCAAGGTTCTGAAAACCTCACGGCTGCTAGATGGGTGGATCTATAGCATATATTTCTGTGGTTGGTGTAAAGCTTGCTTTTATTAAACGTCAACTTAAGGTCTTCGCCACATATTCCATTGGACGGGAAGTCATGCTCATTAGTTACACAAGGCTCATAATCATAACTTATTATGCTATTCAGTACTCACAGAGATTTGGTAGATGCTATTATTTTTCGCATTTGTTTGTACCCAAATGTTCAACAGAGGGTTAGCAATCACAGGCGAATACCTCGCGTTAAGGTCTGCTATATCGAAATTGGTGGAATTTTTCCAAGCTGAACCCAGCAAAGTCGGCCACTCCTTGGCAAAGGTCGTGTCGAGATAAGGCTGCAGTCCGATCTTTTCTCTTTGAGCTGTAGCAGGAGGTGAGAGAACTAGGAGACAATCATCGCTCATAGATGAGTTATACTTGAGCATGTGGGTACACACTGGAGACTTCAGAACAGCTATTGGAGACTCTTTTTTATCGCCAGCATCATCATCATCGATAAAAGCATTCTCTAGTCTGGCATTATTATCATCCTCTTGATTATCAACATTGTCGTTGTCATGATCTGATCTTCATTATTATTATCATCATCATCATTATCATTATCATCTTCTATAAAAGCATTCTCTAGTCAGGCATAACCATCATCATCATCATCACCATCATCATTATTAACATTGTCGTCGTCATGATGATCATCATTATCATCATCATCATCATCACCATTATCACGATTGTCGTCGTCATGATCATAATCTTCATTATCATCATCATCACTATCGCCATCGTCGTTGTCATTACCATCATCATCATCATCATCATCATCATCATCATCATCATCATCATCATCATCTTTTTACCATCATCATCATCATCATTATCATTAAAAAAACTAGTAAAACAAAAAGAAATGAACGGATTGCGATGATCGTCGCATGGTTACTTTAATTCTGTCTTCTTTTTATTTGGGTTTTATAATCTTTCAGACAGCACCCGGTTCCACTGTAAGTATGGACATCTGAGACGAACAGTTTCTAGTCTGAACGTTGGATTGTCATGTCTGAGTTTGCTTCTTTTTTACACGCTTATGGTATGTTATATCTTAAACTGATTAATATGATTCCATCTCAGACTTGACAGCTTGATATACCTACAAACACCTTTTCAACTGGCTCATTTCATACAATTCCATTTCAGACATGACAGTTTGGTGTAATGCCAAACACTTTTTTACCTGGTTAACTTTATACAATTCCATCTCAGACATGACAGCATGATATACCGCTCAACACTTTTTAACTGGTTGATAAAGTTCTATCTCAGACATGACAGCTTGATATACCGCCCAACACCTTTTCACTGGTTGATAAAGTTCTACCTCAGACATGACAGCATGATATACCGCCCAACACCTTTTTAACTGGTTGATAAAGGTCTATCTCAGACATGACAGCATGATATACCGCCCAACACCTTTTAACTGGTTGATAAAGGTCTATCTCAGACATGACAGCATGATATACCGCCCAACACCTTTTAACTGGTTGATAAAGTTCTATCTCAGACATGACAGCATGATATACCGCCCAACACCTTTTTAACTGGTTGATAAAGTTTTATCTCAGACATGACAGCATGATATACCGCCCAACACTTTTTAACTGGTTGATAAAGTTCTATTTCAGACATGACAGCTTGATGATTCACACAACTTAGTCTTGCGTAAAAAAATGTTTTCTTTTTGTTTTTGCTTTATACGAATACTGGTGAGACAAGAGAAATATGCTAAATTTCTATGAGTAGTTGTAATCTGAATAGTGGAATGAATGTAAAAAAAAAGATCAGGATCAGCATGATGCACAGAAAATCTATTCATTCAAAAAGATGATTCCATCATGTGCTTTCAAAGAGTCGGTAGAATATTATCAATATTTACCGATTTTCTCAATTTGGCGATAGATATGGCTCATAAAAATTATTGTTAACTATACCAATTTTCTACTTCTTCAATTTGATTTAAAAACGGTTGAACTTTAGCGGTCAAGTAGCCATGCACTTCAGACCAGAGATCAAGCGGTCCATTTTGTGCACTCGACAAGTGGTCGGGTTTTGTCTTGTTTTGTTTTGTTTTCAAACAGTTACATAATATAACATGCTGTTCCTGGAAAATTTTTAGGTTGTGCCCATGAAAAATATTCAATAAAAATGTTCTCATTAAAATAAAATAAGGGTCAGAGTTATCTCTGGGAAATGGCTAAGGCAAGACTTCTTGGATCTCGCCAAAAGGATTAAAATTAATGAAAAAGGAAAAGGCCATGAGAAAAAAGAGGGGAGGAAAGGAGTTCACTAAGATGTTAAAAAAGGCAAAGATAGAGGTAAATGACAAAAGATTAAGAGAGAGAGAGAGAGAGAGAGAGAGAGAGAGAGAGAGAGAGAGAGAGAGAGAGAGAGAGAGAGAGAGAGAGAGAGAGAGAGAGAGAGAGAGAGACGCAGACAAACAGACAAAATCAGAGGAGAGATGCAGAAAATCAAAGATAGCTCGTGGAGAGGGGAATGGGAAAATATTATTTTCAAGAGAGAGAGAGAGAGAGAGAGAGAGAGAGAGAGAGAGAGAGAGAGAGAGAGAGAGAGAGAGAGAGAGAGAGAGAGAGGAGCAGCACATTCTCCTCTTTAACTAATGGCGTTACCTACGTCCATGCAAGATTTAAAATACATCTTTGGCCTCCTTTGATAGGGCCGGTCTGTCGGCTTTATCTCTTGCAGTAACACATCTGAAACAGTGGTTAGTTTATGAACAAAAATTATTACTTGAAGAGGTGTGTATTTTCAGGTTTAATATATAACACAAAACTACTCCAAAAAAAAAAAAGAACTATAATGAGCTGTACAGAATTCTGTGTTCAAAATGAGACGAAAACTCAATGCATTTTTTCATATCACTTAAAAAAACTGTTTTACAAGAGTTTTATTACACATTCACTATAATACATTACTATCATTTTATCCCTAAATTTAGACAGAGCTGATGAAACCAAAAGAGAGAAAATACATTTTACAAGTAATTTTGTCATTTACCATATTTCACATTATTATTGCCTTATTTTGTCTCTAGATTTAGTAAGAAACGATGAAAACCAACAGAGGAGAAACATTTTACAAGAAATCTTAATATACACCATATTTCACACTGCTATTCTTCTGTCTCTGGATTTAATTTAAAACGATAAAACCAATAGAGTAGGGACATTTTAGATCGTTAACTATTGTTCGTATCACTCTCTATTTTGTCCCAAATCTTAATTATTGTGTAACAGTTCTTTACTCAATCTTGTATCTCTATATTAGAAGAAAATGTTTCCCTATTTTTTTTTATTTTCACGTCTTTTTTATTTTTATGTGCAGCACAACAGTCACGATAATATAAAAGTCACCTTTCATAGTCTTGTCGTTTTCGTCCCACATATTTTCGAACGTGCCAGCTCTTAACTGATTCTTGCGAATCCTTACAGTCTTGTAGAAGTTTCCGCAAGCAAACTTAGCAAAATTGTCACAAGGGTCGACATTTCTGTCCAAAAACTGTGAGATCTGAGCGGCTGTCAACAAAACAGATGTCATTACAAAGTAAAAAGAATTTTTTTTCAAGTGTAAAAGTTCATAACTATACTTAAACACGTAGTACTATATCAGTTTCAGAGTTGATTTTATTATTATAAAATGTCTCTGCCTATGGCACTTTTCCTTTATTTCACATCATTAGCGAAAAAAATACTTATTTAAAAAAAAAACAATAACATTTGCCGCTCCTACACGAGGCAAGCGAAATTAAGCAGTGATGGTGTAGAGAGTCTTGTGTTTAAAGGAAGTATGATTGCGTCATTGTATTTTCAAAAAGACAAATAAAGATGAACATAGTCGGTGATGATCATTTCTCTGACAAATTCTCTCTTCCTCTTTATTTATCTCTTTATCTCTGTTTTTCTATCTATCTCTCTTTATCTCTGTGTTTCTTTTCATCCTTGTCTGTCTATTTCTCTCGCCTCTGTGTTTCAACCTTTGTTTCTTTCGGTTACTGTCTCCTCTTACTCTTTAGTTCTCTGTCTATACATTTTAATTTTTTTTTTTCTGTTTGTCCGTCTTTCTGATTGTAGGTCTGATTGTCTGTCTGTTTGTCTGTCTGCTCGTCTATCTGTGTGTGTGTGTCTCTCTCTATCTCTCTCTGTTTGTCTCTCTCTCTCTCTCTATCGATCTATCTATCTATCTATCTATCTATATATATATATATATATATATATATATATATATATATATATCGATCTATCGATCTATCTGTCTATCTGTCTATCTATCTATCTATCTATCTAACTATCTATCTATGTATCTTTCTTTCTCTTTTCTCTCCTATCCTGTGCAACACTCTATTGCGTCCTTGACCCACGTCACATAACATCCTATGATAGACCAGCCATCTCTGAGATACCCCTGTGTTCACCTCACGCCAACTATTCCAGTCTCTAGTACAGATTGCTTTCCCTGGTACAGTCTAGACCCATGGTGTTATAGGTTACCTTCTTTAATACAATCCAAAGTGAAGCAAATATCATGGTGCTATAGGTTACCTTCTTTAATACAGTCCAAAGTGAAGCAAATATCATGGTGCTATAGGTTACCTTCTTTAATACAGTCCACAGTGAGGCAAATATCATGGTGCTATAGGTTACCTTCTTTAATACAGTCTTCAGTGAGGCAAACATAATGGTGTTATAGGTTACCTTCTTTAATACAGTCCACAGTGAGGCAAACATCAAGGTGTTATAGGTTACCTTCTTTAATACAGTCCACAGTGAGGCAAATATCATGGTGTTATAGGTTACCTTCTTTAATACAGTCCACACTGAGGCAAATATCATGGTGTTATAGGTTACCTTCTTTAATACAGTCCACACTGAGGCAAATATCATGGTGCTATAGGTTACCTTCTTTAATACAGTCCACAGTGAGGCAAACATCAAGGTGTTATAGGTTACCTTCTTTAATACAGTCCACAGTGAGGCAAATATCATGGTGTTATAGGTTACCTTCTTTAATACAGTCCACACTGAGGCAAATATCATGGTGTTATAGGTTACCTTCTTTAATACAGTCCACACTGAGGCAAATATCATGGTGCTATAGGTTACCTTCTTTAATACAGTCCACAGTGAGGCAAACATCATGGTGTTATAGGTTACCTTCTTTAATACAGTCCACACTGAGGCAAACATCAAGGTGTTATAGGTTACCTTCTTTAATACAGTCCACACTGAGGCAAACATCAAGGTGTTATAGGTTACCTTCTTTAATGCAGTCCACAGTGAGGCAAACACCTTCACAGCATTCCGCGCAGTCAGAGGTAGAACGCTTGTGCCGTGACGAGGCTAAAATAAAAAAGTTCATACATTTTGGTTTACACAATTATAAAATTAATTGAAGCATACAAATGTTTGGGGTACCATTCGACTCTAGACCCATTTACGGCGTAAAAAATCTCGTAAATTTTGGTTTAAACCGATTCGTTTCCAGACTCATTTATAGCCTAAAAATGGCCGTTCCACTGGGGTTTGAAGGGACGACTCGAACCTAAGCTATTTATGGTATCACACTTTTCAATTATATAGGGCTTAAACAGACACTTTTATGTACGCGCCCGCATTATATTTCCCTACTTCAATTCAAAGCAAATTTTTAAAAGTCTTCAAATAACACATTTTATTAATCCATGAGTTCAACCTCCATTGAAAAAAAAAAAAAGGGGAGGGAATCAGAGGTTCTAAAAGAGTAAGATGAACTCACCTGTATCAACATTGGTTTGACCTGACGCTCCAGTGTGACCAACAAGTGATACCAGAAGGAGAAGACCCGCTAGAACCATTGCGATCTTTTGTAGCCTTCAGTCACAATTCTTCCAGTAAATTGACACAAAAATCATACAATAATCATTGATTGAAAGTGAAGAAAAAAAAAGAAATCAAGTTAGTTTATAATAAAATTAGGACAGAGTGAACTATAACTTTATTTAAGGGTCAATAATTTTAAATGCTTCTGCACAAAAATAACCAATCAATAGGAATACGTTTATTACCAATTAAAAAAAAAGAAATCTAAATTGTTCAACCCCTAAAGGGGAATACTGATTATAAATATTCCATCTCCATTGAATGTTGTTGTAGTACATTAACTTCTCGATTTAACGTCACAACAGGGTTTGTAAAAAAGTTGATTACAAGACACTTACCAAGTTTACTATACCCCTAGAAAAATGGTTTAGCCCAGAGCAATGATGCTACCACTACCAGCAATCAGTCGTTCTGTGTAAACCTCAGAAAGCTCTATGATTTTTGTGTGACGATGCTTCTCTTATTTGCTTGTAAATATATATATTTTTATTCGTTGCGGATGTGTTGTATAAAGATAGAAAGGTGGTTGTGTGTGCGCGTGTGTGGTGGTTGATGTAACCCAGGCCGTGATGTAATAACTCATGGCAAAGAGTTTCTTTGATCTGAGAATCATTAAATTAAACCGGATGCTTTACTACATGTCTTCAGGGCCTGTTGCTATGTTCTTTTTAAATAATGTGGTGTTTTCGTTGGGTTGGGGTTTTTCCCCTTCTCCACTTTTTGGATATATCATAGAAAGTTTTAAGAAAAGTAATTTATTCAGAGTTTAAGTTACAATACCTACAACCCAATCTTACAACTTAATCCAACGTTGTTTATTGCTCTTCCCCTTGACAAACCCTTAAAATAAAATGGTGATGTTTGCAAAATATATGGTACTAAGGAGGGAATCAACTGGATTGTTTAGTCATACTTTTGTAACTATCTGATATCTTAGGTTGATTTTTCTAGATTTTTATCCGGTTATAAAAGTTGGTTTCTGGAAAATAATTATAAAAAATAGAGCAGTGTGACATTATAATGATGGGTCACGAATTCCGAAGTTTTTTTTTTTCTGAACTTTGTTAAAGAAACGCTTGTCCTATGAGATAATAAGTTAATTTCACAATGGCTCTGCTGACATGAAAATAATGGCTCATTAAAACTTGAAGCGAAACCTGTGCGGTAGACAGGCTATTTTTTCCTATGTAGCAATAAAATTTGCCATTTGCCTCGCATTAAACATGAAGAAAAAGAAGTTGAATAAAAAAGAGGAATTCGCTACACAGTCAAATTAAAGAATTATGCAACGTTATAAAACACAGAACAGTTCTACATTTGCAACTGTATTCAATGATCGATCGTAATCAATGATAGCTGTATGTTTTAAAAACGAGTTGAGTTAATAAGATATAACGCATAAGTTAGTATCAATGATCTGCATAATATTTGCCTTTTATTTTACCTTCAGTTGAACTCTTGTCATTTATACAGATCAAAGAATAACATAACTGCCCCTTAAGACAATTTTGCCGCCATTAAACAAACTCTAGGAAGCACTACTATTACGTGCTAGAGTCTTAGGTAGTGCTCATCAGCGGGTGGGTCGAGGCTTTGAGTGACAAATTACCAAAAAGTGCCTGGCATTGTGGGATTCGAACCATCCAGTGATAGATACTTCAGTCGCTGTCGCCTTGACTCTTACAGAGCGCGTGGGTTAAATACGAATAAACCTCAAGGCTCCGTTAGATCTACTTGTATTGCTACTACTACTGCTACTACTACTACTGCTACTGCTGCTGCTACTACTACTACTGCTCTTGCTGCTACTACTACTGCTACTGCTGCTACTACTACTACTGCTACTACTACTACTACTACTACTACTACTACTACTACTACTACTGCTACTGCTACTGCTACTACTACTACTACTGCTACTACTACTACTGCTCTTGCTGCTACTACTACTACTACTACTGCTACTACTACTACTACTACTACTACTACTACTACTACTACTACTACTGCTACTGCTACTACTACTACTGCTACTACTACTGCCACTGCTACTGCTACTACTACTACTGCTACTACTACTGCCACTGCTACTGCTACTACTGCTACTACTACTACTACCACTACTACTACTACTACCACTACCACTGCTGCCACTGCCACCACTGCTACTGCCACTACCACTGCTCACCACCACTACTACCACTACCACTACTACCACTGCTACTCACCACTGCTACTCATTACTACTTATGCTACTGCTACTACTAGCACTACTCACTACTGCTGCTACCACCACTACCACTGCTGCTACTACCACCACCACTACTGCTGCTGCTCACTACCACTCACTGCTACTACTACTACTACTACTACTACTACTACTACTACTACTACTACTACTACTACTACTACTACTACTACTACTACTACTACTACTACTACTACTACTACTACTACTACTACTACTACTACTACTACTACTACTACTCCTACTGCTTCTGCTACTGCTACTGCTACTGCTGATGCTGCTGATGCTGCTACTGCTGCTGCTATAATTCATATCAACTATGGTGGATGATTTTCTTTGCCGGTAACCTTGGAACTGGTTGAATTACTTTTTCCTAAAATCTGAATCCGCCTTGGAGAGAATTTGCCTGAATAACGACACACTTTTTAATGTGTTAACATTGTAAAACACTGTGAAACTGAAAATGTTTTAACAAAAATAAATGCATACAGTGATGTTGATTTTTTAAATTATCTTTTTTTATTATATTTACCGAAGATTTATTTTAAAAAATGTATTTCTGATTAAATTCAAACAATTTGCAAGCCCTTATAATGTTAGATTAACAATGTTAGCTGTATTCTTAAGTGAAAATTAAGAATAGATAGGCCTATATTGGATGAGAAACAGTAGGCTACATTTTTTTTTGCGGTCTACAGTAATACGCTTAAGTTAAGAGTGTCTACTGTTTACATGCAATGAACTCACTAGTAAAATTGATCACTTGAATGCAAATATAAATTCTTTTTATACGAATGATTGGATTAAGGAAATTTGTCTTTTCTTTTGTTTTGATTTTCCTTTTCTTTTTTTTTTTAGTTAATTCGACGACATAGGGACTCCAGTTTTCTTGAATCCCAAAATTTGTACATATCATACTTACAACCTTAACCGATTGGCTTGATGATAAATAAGGCACGTTATTTTTGTGTGTTCTCTCAATTTTATCACATCTTATCGTTTCTTAGTATCTCTCGAGTATTCTTGAGCCTAATGTTCTAATGCATTTAAATCAAAACTCTTCTTTCTTTTGACAAAATATTGTGCGTTGAGCGCAATTCTCTATCCACTTATCAGTGTTTACCGACTAATTACCTACAGCTTTTTAAAGTTCTTTTGAAAGAGTCAAATTGAAAACAGTAGGGATCTTTATCAGCTTCTTTCATATGAATGATTCAAATCTTATTAATATTATACTTCTTTGAAAGATCCTGTAGGAATTTAAAGCACAAATTGTAATGGCTAAGAACAGAAAACAAAGAAAACCAAACTTGATGTAACATTTGGCGGACATAATGAACGAACACAGCAGTTTCTCTTGCAATGAACTTATAAAAAACACATACACACAGCATTCAGTCATGAAACAAAGACGCTTCTAACATTTAACTTCAGTTGGCATTAGCGCAAAGAGGTTAGATTTCGTAAATGTCTACGTAAAGTAGTCTCAGAAAAGAAATTAAGAATTGTATGTTGTATATTTAATTTTTGATTACATAAATGGCCAATAAAAATTAAAATATTTGTCTTTCAGTGATAAAAACTGACGTATAAGACAGTAGAATGATACTTTGAAGGCAAAATGATTATAGAAAGAATAAATATCATTTATAGGAAAGATTGCCTTTAAATGAATTGCCGTTTATGTGATTCCTAAAAGGTAAGCCAAATGGCGTAGGAATTTAATCAAAAAGTCATTTTTTTAAACCTTAGTTACAAAAGTTAAAGATTCCACAAAAAAATCCTTTTTAGAAAAAAATTTATAAGAATGCCTGTGAACAAAATTTTGGCGAGGAATAATACGCAATAAATAAGTCATCCAAAAGAGAACGTCATCCAAAAAAGTTGCAACAGGCTGTACGATTCATTTTATCACTCTAATACGGAGCGACGGTGGCTCATTAGATAAGGCGTTTGGTTTGAAATCCCAGAGTCTAGAGTTCGAGAGAGAAAGAGAGAGAGAGAAAGAGAGGGAGAGAGAGGAGAGAGAGGGAGAGAGAGGGAGAGGAGAGAGGAGAGAGGAGAGAGAGGGAGAGAGAGAGGGAGAGACGAGAGAGAGAGAGAGAGAGAGAGAGAGAGAGAGAGAGAGAGAGAGAGAGAGAGAGAGGAGAGAGAGGAGAGAGAGAGAGAGAGAGAGAGAGAGAGAGAGAGAGAGAGAGAGAGAGAGAGAGAGAGAGAGAGAGAGAGAGAGAGAGAGAGAGAGAGAGAGAGAGAGAGAGAGAGAGAGAGAGAGAGAGAGAGAGAGAGAGAGAGAGAGAGAGAGAGAGAGAGAGAGAGAAAGAGAGAGGAAATAACTTGACGTCCAGGTTAAATATTCATATAACGTTTCAAGTTTTTTAAGCGAATTAAAGGATAGTAAACATTAATTTTTTTACAATTTTTTGTTTATTTCCGGGCAATCAATGAACTATTCCTGGCTTTACTAGAGGTTAGATAAAATTGGCAACCAATAATATTGTCTCTAGGGGCTTAAGTAGGACAGAGGTAGTGAAGGAGGTAATCACTAGTTAAATATCCTCCACATCTATTCATATCTAAGATAAATTCCAAAGGCGTCAGCAACAGCAGCAGTTGATGTCCAGAGAGCAAAGGTGTTCCCTGCAGCGTATTGGAAAAATGGAATCGCGGCTGTGATCTCCACAGGGCAGCCTTTATCAGTTTCGGTCGCCTTGAACCAGCCTCTGAAGCCATCACAGCCTCTGTCATAATCTAGATTCATAAAGAACCTACGGAAATGGTCGATGTGCTCGGCTCCTGCTATGCTGAAAAAGTTGTGAGAATGCGCGGTTAGATCGCTCCAACTTGAGGAAATGACTCTATTAACCGCGAACCAGTTGGTGAAGGTAGAGCCCTTGCCGTTGAAAATCACTTTCTTGACCATTTGACCGTCCACGTAGATAGCGAACAGTACTTCGTCTACCCCTGCCCAGTTGTGTAAGGCATCTCTGTTGCGGTAGTGATTGGCACACGGCAGAGAGCGGTTAAACTGCTTGCAGCCTTCCTCCACATCAGCGGGGATTCCGGTGCCATACATGTATGCTGGGTACACACGGACATTGTTGAAGGCCGTGCCTCGGAAAGCCAGTCTCCACTCCTTCTTGCCGGTGCCCAATGGATCTGAGAACTCCTCTACTGGCACCAGGGCTCCGCTTCGGTAGCTGTCTCTGAACGAGTGAACGCTGGATACCAGAGTTTGTGTTACATCAGAGAGGTTGGATACACCAGCAACAAGCTTGTTAAGCTTGGCATCTTCTTTCACGATACACTGGTCAATGGCGGCATCAAGCTGGTCCGTAAGCTTAGCTCTGCTCTCATTTTGGGTTTTTGCTGCAGTTACGCAAGTGTCCAGCTTACCAGAGTTGGTTTCCAGTTTGTCTTCCAGGCCGTCAAGCTTTGAGGCAAGCTGGTCACAGACGTCTGCGTTGTCAGCACCGGAATTATCGATCTGTCTCAAGTTTTGAAGCAAGAAATTGTGGACTTGTGTCATTCTATCTCCTAACCTGTTTTCTAATGTTTGCATTTTAGTATCAAGTGTTCCAAATCTGCCCTCTATGCTGTTGTCCATTCCGCTAGTTCTTTCGTTGATAAGAGCTCTCAAATCGCCAACTTTGTCTTCCAATCTGTTCTCCAAAGCTTTGAGCGAGTCCTCTAGGCGAGACCCTATCAAGTCAACCTTCATGTGAACGGAATTCGCCAGTTGCATCAGAGGCGCTTGTGAGTTCCCTCGGTTCGGTGTTTCGGAAGATCCCTGTGTTAGGCCTAGAATGTTCGTCGCTTGTGTGTAAGAGTCATAATCTGAGGAACGAACCGCTTTCCCTACAAGTGCCTTCTTGATAGACGTCCTGCCCTGGTCATCCACAGAGATGGCCAAGCAGGAGAACTGACTGTCCAGGCAGTCGTTGGTCTTGGTGAGCTCCAGAGACAGGGACGCCTGCTGATCAGACAGCTGCCCGCTGAACTTTATTCCGTCCGACACTTGGTTCAAGGTCGGGTTTAGTGGCGTCACGGATGCTAACTTCTGCGAGCGTCCGTTGCTTCTTCCGTAACCGCTAACTCGGGTTCTGTATATCGTAAGACTTGTTATAGTACGGGACCTGTTGCTCGGATTGCTAGACCCGTCAGATAGCGTCTCAGTACACTGAAGCACGGAACACACACGTCGAGAGTCCATGCCGACAGATGGATCCAGAGTGAAGTCGAAACCTTTAAGAGGAAAGAATAACCGTCATAAAAGTTGGTTAAACAATACGGTTTTCACACCTTATATTTTTATAATGATTCCTTAGCAAGAGGCGTAAAGCGAGGAAATGCAGGATCTTATGTTAAGTAAGGCCTACAGAGCTCTCGTCAAGCTTCAGGCTTGGGCTGATTAGCTTTGATCCGCACCACCAGATAGCCAAAGCCAAGATTCGAGCCCTGGACCTCCGTACTATTAGCTCAGCGCTCTATTGACTGAGCTGTTTGGTACCCCATAATACATCCTTATAATTTATATCAGTAGAATTATTCCCCGATTATTAAAAAAAAAAATTAATTTGATATATCGCTCCACAGCAAAGTCGTCAACAAATTTTCTTGCCACATGGGATAAGTTATCATCCCATAATCTGGGGCCGTAAAAATACGGTTCTGTAACCGTTTACCGAAATCAACATGGTTTAAAGTCAAAATCGAATACGGTCAAAGTAAAGGCAGTGGTTTCGGTTACCAACTAAATTTCTTCGAGTCTACAGCTTTCCGTTGTGAGAAATAATTATCGCCATTTCATCGCAGAACTGCATAAGGTCAGCGTCTATTTCCAGCTGTGAGTCTCAGACTGCTCGGGCAAGCTACGTTACCAGAACATTTCATTAAAACAATGCCGTATCATTCAGTGCATAATTATGTATAATCTATTATATCTAAATTCGTTTACCATTTCTCTCTCTCTCTCTCTCTCTCTCTCTCTCTCTCTCTCTCTCTCTCTCTCTCTCTCTCTCTCTCTCTCTCTCCTGATATTTTGTATTGAGCTTACTAAAAGGTAATATCTTGGGAATGAGCCACAATGGCGGCGCATTTCTCAGGTTTTGATATAGCCAGCATCTTGTTTCGGACAATTCTATAGCAGTAGAATGCCCTAAGACATAAGAAAACCAAGGCGGGACAACTCGCCTACTTCCGTCTATAGCCGCAAGGCCGGGCAACGAGGCTGTGCGCGTATCGTGCATGTAAACAATAGCTCAACTTTCAGCCGCTGGCAGAGAGAGTGCCTCAACCACGCTACTTACAGTATTTATCACAAGTAGCAGATGTTACTTTTATTTTTTATTAGAAACGTTGAGCAAACATTATGAAGTGTTTTGAATTTTTATATAATGTTCTGCTAATACAAATATATAGTGGGCCTACATGATATTGAAATGTTCATAATTGAAATGTCACTCATGCATTGAATTACGATTTGAAAATAAGTGAAAATTCAGAATTAGATAATCTCTACTTCGAATCTCATCTTGAGATGACAGAATTAGACCTTTATGTTGCAATGGGTGTATATGTAACAACAGACATCGTTAAAGAATATGAAAAGACTTGTCAGTTGTGCTGTGCTATCAACAGAGAAATGATCGGTGCAAGCAGGCATGTTTATCTCTGTTTAGATTTCCTAGTGTCGAGGACAGGGGCTGGCAGTGGAGGCTAAACTGTCATCATTCAGGTTTGATGAACCGATCCGCAAAAGAACTTTTATAATCAAATGATCTACGCTTTATCCATTTTTAGGATTCAGAATTTATAGCAAAGTGGAAAAATAGTTTGAGACCTTGGAAAGCCATACCAACTCTATTTAATATTCTTAGCCCACTCCCACCAATTGCATCAAAAAGAAACCCCACAAACACCCCAAAAAATTGGGGGGGGGGGGGGAATGATAATAATAATAATAATAATAATAATAATAATAATAATAATAATAATAATAATAATAATAATAATAATAATAATAATAATGATGATGATGATGATGATGATGATGATGATGATGATGATATTGATAATAATAATAATAATAATAATAATAATAATAATAATAATAATAATAATAATAATAATAATAATAATAATAATAATAATAATAAGAAGAAGAAGAAGAAGAAGAAGAAGAAAAGTAGTAGTAGTAGTAGTAGTAGTAGTAGTAGTAGTAGTAGTAGTAGTAGTAGTAGTAGTAGTAGTAGTAGTAGTAGTAGTAGTAGTAGTAGTAGTAGTAGTAGTAGTAGTAGTAACAACAACAACAATAATGATGATAGTAGTAGTAGTAGTAGTAGTAGTAGTAGTAGTAGTAGTAGTAGTAGTAGTAGTAGTAGTAGTAGTAGTAGTAGTAGTAGTAGTAGTAGTAGTAGTAGTAGTAGTAGTAGTAGTAGTAGTAGTAGTAGTAGTAGTAGTAGTAGTAATAACAACAACAACAATAATAATAATAGTAGTAGTAGTAGTAGTAGTAGTAGTAGTAGTAGTAGTAGTAGTAGTAGTAGAAGTAGTAGTAGTAGTAGTAGTAGTAGCAACAACAACAATAATGATGATAGTAGTAGTAGTAGCAACAACAACAATAATGATGATAGTAGTAGTAGTAGTAGTAGTAGTAGTAGTAGTAGTAGTAGTAGTAGTAGTAGTAGTAGTAGTAACAACAACATCAACAACAATAATAATAATAATGATAGTAGTAGTAGTAGTAGTAGTAGTAGTAGTAGTAGTAGTAGTAGTAGTAGTAGTAGTAGTAGTAGTAGTAGTAGTAGTAGTAGTAGTAGTAGTAGTAGTAGTAGTAGTAGTAGTAGTAGTAGTAGTAGTAGTAGTAGTAGTAGTAGTAGTAATAACAACAACAACATCAACAACAATAATAATAATAATGATAGTAGTAGTAGTAGTAGTAGTAGTAGTAGTAGTAGTAGTAGTAGTAGTAGTAGTAGTAGTAGTAGTAGTAGTAGTAGTAGTAGTAGTAGTAGTAGTAGTAGTAGTAGTAGTAATGGTAGTAGCAGTAGTAGTAGTTGATGTTATTGGTTTTTTTTTTTGTAGTAGGAGTCTCCTCTATTGATCATTAGATCAAGTTCACTAGGTACGTTTGTTTACATAAAAGAAACGAAATGAGAATATTTCCTTAAAAAGAAAAAAAAAAAAAAGAAAGAAACACCTCTTAATTCAACACACTTTTTGTTTTTCTGTCCTTCAATGAAAGATACCGAATAAATAAAAGTAAAGTTTATCACGGGGAAATGAAAAATGAGAAAAAGAAAAAGTCTGGCAGTTGACAGTTGCACGATTGCTCCTCTCCATCTTACATTGATCTTTCACGGCCTCATCCCAGACATTTATTTATTTATTTTTTAAATTTTACGTAAGAATAAACACATTTTAAATGTGAAACATATGCAAAACTTGGCATTTAACATAGATTAGCACCTTAGATTTCGAGCAAGAGTTTTAGGTCAGAAATAGGCTTTGAGTGAAAATTGATCGAAAAATCTTTGCCCTTTGTGAGATTCGAACCCTCGACTTATTGTGTCATCAGCACTAGCCCGCTGCTTTACCACTCAAAAAGGCATGGTGTATACCAATACGTCACTACGCTCCCTGAAAAGAGATTTCAAAGGTATCTAAATCTATAATTCCGAGTAATCTGTTATGTGTTTTGCCAACATTATAATAACATGTACTTATTTGAGGCCGATCATATTTAGGACAATTCATTCCCTTTAGATCCTGAATCGTGAGAAGACATGAACTTAATGGAATTTCAGTAAAATAAATTGTCAAATGGCTAGATCTCTATAAACAAGGGAGAAATTTATATACTCTTACATATGACCCCCCTTTCCTACTTTTTTTTTTTTTTCAATCTAAATGTTTAACGTCTCATTTGAAGGTGAGGCATGTCAATTTTCAAAACTGATAAAAATTGAAACGGTACAGAAAGAAACGGACCAAGTCTTGTACGATTTTTAGCTTATTAGATGACGATTCTAGCAGTTAGGCTACTTCACAAAGATAAGAATATAAAAAATTGCGTTGCGAATTTTTGTTTTTTTTTTGATCAAATGCAATGGTTTCAGTACAAAATTGGGCATCAGAAGTTGTAAAAACAAAAATGTATAATGCTTACCTTCACAACCAATCTGGCATAACACCAGCAAGAGAGGAAACAGAACAGCTCTAGCCATTTCAGACTGACTTCTCTGTGAATTTAGACCTAGATCTAGAATCTAGATTCTAAATGCTTAAAAATTAAACCGTTGGGAAACAAGTTCGCGCTACCTCTGAACCAACGCGTCTCTAGGATGTCATGTGAACCAATATTGTTCTGGTACTGCGCAGCAAGTTTTGCCACACAGTACATATATGGGTTATCAAGGACGAAAAGGATATCACTGAGTTGTAAAGAAACAAGAGACAATGCCGAGTAATACTTTCCCGAGGAATCTTATACAGAGAGGGGAGAAAATCTGCGCATGTCTTTCTAACTCTAGTCAGGATAATTATATTCAGGCCGCACCCGGTCCATTGAATCTTTATTTGCAAAAAAGATTTATCATACACAAAACCGGATCTTTACCGGATCTTCTTAAAATATACTTTTTTTCATGAAATAGTTGAAAATTTAGGAAGGGACTTTTGAAACATTATAATTTCAGGTTCTCGTGATTTTCTAAGAATTTTTTTTAACAGGCCACCTTTGCGCTTAAACATAGCCACTTAAACAAGAATCAAAGGAACAGTGATAACAATATTATTTCAATAACTCGTCTAGGGTACGTATTCTCGTCTCTTATTTTTATTCCTCTTTCATTTATACCTCTAGCCCCCTCCTTCTCCTCCCCCTACTCCTCTATTTTATACTTTATTGTTTCTCATTTAACTCTGACCTTCATCACCCTTTTCCTTTCTACTATTCTTCCACACGACTCTCTCTCTCCTCCTCCTCCTCCTCCTCCTCCTTCTTCTTCTTCTTCTTCTTCTTCTTCTTCTTCTTCTTCTTCTTCTTCTTCTTCTTCTTCTTCTTCTTCTTCTTCTTCTTCTTCTTCTTCTTCTTCTTCTTCTTCTTCTTCTTCTTCTTCTTCTTCTTCTTCTTCTTCTTCTTCTTCTTCTTCTTCTTCTTCTTCTTCTTCTTCTGCTTCTTTCGTTCATTCTCTCTCTCTCTCTCTCTCTCTCTCTCTCTCTCTCTCTCTCTCTCTCTCTCTCTCTCTCTCTCTCTCGTCTTTATTAGTTTAGCCATTCCGTCCGCCTCTTTCCTATGTCTTCCTTCTCACTTTTTTTTTTTTTTTTTTATAAAATCCTCCCCATCATCTTCTCGCCAATGTGACAACATTCTTCTCTCCCTCAGACACTCAGATAGCAGTTTTTTTTACGAGAAAAGTTGTTATCTCTCATGTTTGATACGATCTACATATGTGACGGGATGCACATAGATCTAAGCAAACGTCTTTCGAGTACTACAAAATGAGAATTTTATCTCGTACAAAGCAGCTGCTTATGATAGCATACATCTGAGCTGGACCTTTTGAGACAAGGATGAATAAAAAAAGCTAAAGTTTCCAGTCCTTGAACTTTTGCTTAAAAGTGGTGCCAGATAATGAGAGAATACATTTGAATTTTATCAGATTAAAGTATAATTGCATGCTCATGTTAGATTCAAAGCTTCGTCTCTGTGTAAACATGAGCACAAAGGCCGACGATAATATAGACCTTTAGAATGGCATATTAAATCTTTTGCTAACATGCGGTAATAGAAATGAGGAAATGCTTTAGAAATAAGTGAAAAGAGTCTTAATAGATTGCATAATTACATGAATTCAGAAGCCGTAGATCTACTAAGAATTTAAAAAAAAGTGTAAAAAACATAGAAAAGGGGTAGAGGTAGGGGAGAGAGAGAGAGAGAGAGAGAGAGAGAGAGAGAGAGAGAGAGAGAGAGAGAGAGAGAGAGAGAGAGAGAGAGAGAGAGAGAGAGAGAGAGAACCTAAGATGAAGAGAAATTTAAGTGACAGACAAGGTTGTTGTTGTTGTTGTTGTTGTTGTTGTTGTTGTTAATAAAAGTAGTAGTAGTAGTAGTAGTAGTAGTAGTAGTAGTAGTAGTAGTAGTAGTAGTAGTAGTAGTAGTAGTAGTAGTAGTAGTAGTAGTAGTAGCATTAGTAGTAGTAGTAGTAGTAGTAGTAGTATCATCATCACCTTTATAGTTCTTATTACTGTTTCTATTATCAACCATTGAAAAAACGCTCTTAAGAACGCCTACTTTCCCAAACTATTCCACGATCCATCCAAACACTGGTGTTCAGAGGTTCACACAAAAAGACTTCTAGAAGAGTTCCTATAATCGTCAAAAATTATTTATTAAAAAAAAAAAAGATTTTTAAAGATTTAAAGAAATTGCTTACTTATTTCAAAATTGACCTCGGTGTCTTGATAACAACACCACAAAAAAAAAAAAAAAAAAAACCGCCAAAAGGACAATCCTCAAAATCTGCGTCCTGTTATATTAAAGCACTCTATTTGATATCTTATCAAAAGCACAAGAGTAAAATACCCTACAGCCGAAGAATTTTTCTGATCAACTTAATCAAAACACATTGAGAAATTTATTGATTTATCTCTGAGTAAGAGCTAAATTTTTTACTGTGCGATATGCCTAATCTAAATTACACGTACTGTTAATGTTGCATTTGACACTTGGTATAACAATTATTGCTGAAGTGACAAACTGATATCGTGGCAGAGGGCTAACTGCACATTACTCGACTCTTTCCTAGGGAAACAATAAATAAACTTAAAATTAACAGCAACGTTAAAAAAAAACCGATGTCATTCACCGCCAGTCCCGGGTACACGACAAGGGCTGAGGGAGGCAGTTTTTCAGGCCGGTTGCTTCTCGTCTGTATGATCGTTGTAGCCCGCCCTTAAAGTCATAAGAAACTGTACGATACTTCGAAAAACACCACAGAACAAATAATTATTAAAACTATAAAAGATAGATCACAACTCTCGAAAGACTACATGCAGCTTAAGTTCCAGGACTAATTAAGATGCAGGAGTAACCGATGATGTTTGAGAAATGTGGAAAAAAATTATGAAACACCAATAATACAATAATACAGCTGTTTTTACTTAGTTCATTGTCCTTGAGTTCAAGTTGGTGACGTTTATATTTTTTTTTTAGAGGACAATTTTAACGTTTTGCCACATAAATCTGCTTCGACGACAAACAGTCATTGGTTTCAAAGTTAAGGAATATGTATATGTAAATGTAAGAGATATCTAAATAACCGGCATTCAGGCTTTCAAATTCAAAGCACTTTGTTTTAACTGATTTTTAGTGAAAAAAAAATTCGCAGCCTCACAGGCAATTAGTAAGAAACGATACAGAGGACTGGAAAACTTTATTTTTTTTAAAAGAAAGTTGCTTCTCTCCTTGGAAGCTAAAAAAAAAAAAAAACAATTTCAACACTGGGGGCGTCATTTTGACAATTTGCGCTCGACGAACTTTGATGCTGGCTAAACAACACATGCCGGCGTCATGAACATCGACTTCTCCAACAATCTATTTACTAAGCAGTTACGGTACGAGAGCATCAAAAAACATCAGATGAAGGCAAGTTGACTAGTTTCATATAAGAAAAGGTCATGGAATCCAGAATCGAATAAAAATTTCGAATTTATGCCTCTCTATACGAATAAAGCGGAGGGCCTCCCCCCTCCCTTCCCCCTCTCCCTCTCTTTCTCTCTCTCTCTCTCCCGTTCTCTCTCATCTCTCCCTCCAACTGTTGATCAAAATCTAGATTATCATTATTATTAGAGCATAACTTATTTCCTATTTCGAGGTCAAAATCACCCATCACTGCAAACAATGATATCGCGAGCGCCTTCAACCACAATTTCAGAAGACCACTATACCTCTAGCCCCCTGAAGAGAATACATAGGAAAGAAGATGAACCGACATGAATTGTGTAAAAGGATACCGGTAGATTACTTGACGTGGCAGCAAAGGTGATAAATGGAGTCTCATCAAAGCAATAACCAAAAGCAACGAATAGTTTCCAAATACGTATTATTTACCGGTATGCACGCAAAAATATAAACAAACATTTCAAGAAATATATACGTCTCCCCGGCGGGGAATCGAACCCCGGTCTCCCGCGTGACAGGCGGGGATACTTACCACTATACTACCGAGGATTGGTAAATGGTGATGTATTAAAAATATCATTATCAATTTTTAAAATGGGATTGTAAAACCATTTCATTTAACTGTTTTATGCTTTCGGCTCGTTTTTGATTGGAAGGCACTACATTTTTTTTGCTCGCTTCATGAATCCGTTAATTGCTTGTTTGATTTAAACTTTTTTTTTTCTACTTTTATTTGGAGAAAAAAGATAATTCTTAATATTTATGCCAGAAAAAAAATTGATGCAGTCTTAATAATTGCCTTTTTTAGTTCTCAAATATTGTGGAATCCCAAAATATGTCAAATAATTTTAATCTTTGACTTCTTTAATACATTTTCTTACAAATATCAATACATATATTTTTTCACACTCATGAAATTTTAATTAAAGCATCGAAATTAAACTTTTTTAACGTGCAAAAATCTGCACATATATTAATGTTGATGTTGCATTCTGGGAACCGGAAATATGGCGACGGTTACACCCCTTCTTACTCTTTGGTAAGTAATTTTATATCATTTTGGTTTCATTTCATTTCCTATTTATTCATTATTCAAAAACTATTTAGGGCAAATTACAAAGACCCAAAATTTTTTAATAAGGTATACAAAGCTATTTAATTTCAAGATCTATAGATGTTAAGGGTCTTGCACTACTAGAAAATCTAGAATCTAGATCTAGATCCAGAGACTCTAAAGTAGAGAGGAAGGGAGGCAAAACTTTGGCTTTGAAATACATATTTGTAACTCACTTTCTCAAGGCCCTTTGAAGATCTAATATATCTGCATTCTAGATTGCAGATCTGATTTTAGATTTTAATTATAAATTACTTCGGTTGAATACTGAGTAGATCTAAAATAAATATTGAGTACTTCTTATGGGGATGTAAAAATTATAAAAGAAATCTCCATTTCAAAAGACCATAAATCTAGATTCTAGATCTTACCAATCCAAGTTCCACTTGAAAAGCTTCTTCTAGTTCTTGCAAACAGAGGATAATGAATGGAGTTATCAAGATGTAATGGTAAAATTGGGCATGAAAAGTCTCTCTTTTGGTCAGCCCAGTCCAAAGAGGAAAATGACATGATCGTGCTCAGGCCGGAGGCTTTAGCCTTAAACTATGATCATCCTTAGATCGGTGGCTGTAGCCTAAAACTGTGGATAAGTGGGATTAGGGTCTGCTCTTCTTTTCAGTTAAGCCTTGTCATATAGAGGTTTAAATTTGAAAAGGCCTAATGGAATGATATCACCATGTTGTAGAAGTCATTATCAAAGAATGAGAAACTTGTAAAATTGTTGTTGTTTTTTTTGGCAACAGCGTTGCTGTGATATAATTGTATTAAGCACTACTGGGCGTAATTATAGGTTCACTTGGACAGTTAATTTCATTTGCAACTGCTGTTATCCTGTCCATCTTACTCTTAGTGATAATTGAATTGAGTATAGACTAAGTACTGCTTGAAATTGGTTAGTCCATATCTGATACTTATAGCGTTAGGATGATTAGCAAGTGCTTACCAATCAAATAATTATTACATCAAAATATGAATTACTCAATTTAGAAATAGACATCTGAGTATTTTTGTTCCCATCTGATCAAGTCTAAGTTCACAAATTCTTATCCTAATTAATTTCCTATCCAGATGAACTGCGGTTTTTTTTCTATTTTTTTTTTTGTTTTAATTTTTTAAAATTATATATTTTGTATATACAGTAGATCAAGAATATCAAAGCGCAAAATGATACTTTTGGCAGTAAAAATGGCTTCATCACAGACATCACTATTTAGGGGTGAAGAATTTGGGCATTGGGCCTGTAACAAAATGATTAGAGCCAAGGTTTAAAGAAAAGCATTTTGAATTTTTCACCTGAGTTATGTTGTATTTAAACTTGTGACCTTAAAAACATGTTCCTTTTTTCCATGTGCATGAGACTTTGATAAGAATAAGATTCTTGAAAAGGGGGCAAGGGGGAGGGGCATGTGGTATGTTTTCTTTGGATTCAGAAAAGCTCTTCAAAATTAACATTGATGAATTATCATTCTTTTTCCAGATGCTGTAAAAGTTAACACTATACAGGGGCACAGGCTTTTTGGAGACGGCTAAGATTTTTTGTTTTGGAAGGCTGGTTTGATCCATCAACATGATTGGTGGTCTATTCATCTACAATCATAAAGGAGAAGTTCTTATCTCCAGGGTCTTTAGAGATGATATTGGGTAATTATGATATTTTCAACATTTTCACATTAAATAAATTATTCAGTTTATTAAACAAGTACCACTAATTCTGTGAAGTGCAACATGTTTGTTTTATTCTTAAATATCATTTTTGAAGGTAGTCCTTTCAGTTTGTAAGTATATTTTTTACAGAAAATGTTAATGATTTATTTTTTTTCATCTTTAGATTCTATATACTTTATTACTGATTTTTTTTTAAAGTTTTAATCTTGCAAACCTGTTTTTGAGCGGGTGCTTTTTTGTTTTTCAATGATGCAATGATCATTTTAAATGTATAGGACTAATAATTTTAATGTTGAAAATTAGCTAGCTCACAAAATTGATCTTATTTATGTACATGTTCCTCTATACAGCCGCAATGCAGTAGATGCATTCCGTGTGAATGTGATCCATGCTAGGCAGCAGGTGAGGTCACCCGTCACAAACATTGCCCGAACAAGTTTCTTTCACATCAAACGGTCCAACATCTGGGTTGCTGCAGTAACTCGTCAGAATGTCAATGCTGCAATGGTGTTTGAATTTTTGCACAAGATGTGTGAGGTGATGGCTGCTTACTTTGGCAAGATCTCTGAGGAGAACATCAAGAACAACTTTGTGCTTATCTATGAGATTCTAGATGGTTTGTAATTTTATCTCCTCCATTCTCTATAAGATATGTTCAATCAATGTTGATTAGAGCTCAAGCGGGAGTCAAAGTAGGATGTTTATAAATTTAAATTAATTTTAAGTAAGCTGTTCCCAGTTAGATCAAGGATTGAACTGAAATTTGAAGTACTTGCCTGCTCTTTACGCCTATAATCTACCAAGAATACTCAAGTGTGGCACGCCTAATCTAACCATGGAAATAATTATAACTTTTAATCCACTATGCAATAGAGGAACTGGAAAAAACTATGTTCCCAAGGCAAAGATGATTTGAAAGAGGATTATGTCACAATGGTTTACACAAGATTTTTAAGGCTAATAAAAGCCCCATGTGGATAATAATTCACTTCTAGTTTTGTGGGTCCAAGCACCACATTGCTTCTAATATAGCAGTAGCCGTTACAAATGAGTCAAACCTTTTTAATTTGCCTTTTTTTTATTTATTGTCTCTTCTTATACATCATGGTCATCAAAGAACTTTTTCTCATTTTGTGAATAGGATTTTAATGTCTCAAACTCTTAGCGTAGTATATAATAACAAAAGTTTTAATGTGCTTTGCATGTTTAGTGGATTCTCTTCATTAATAGTAGCTTAGCTTTGATTAACTTTAAACACAAAAGGTAATTTTTTTGCTTTTGTTTTTTAAACGTAGGATGCAATTTTTCTTTCTAATTTTGATGATGAAAGTGTTTCTCTGACTAAATGCAATATAAAAAAACTCTGCAAACCCTTTAACTATACCCATTTTTTTTTTTTTATTATAAACACCAATATTTTATATTGCTTTACACCTCAGAAATTTTGGACTTTGGGTATCCTCAAAATACTGACACAGGAATTTTGAAGACCTTCATCACCCAGCAAGGTGTAAAATCTCAGGTGAATTATATAGGATACTCATTTGGTGATAAATTCAAGTTGAATATCATCATCCTTAAATTGGCTGGTTAGAACTTAAGGCACCAAAATTGTCTTAACGCATACATACGAATATGATAGAAGTAAGAATTTACAATTTATATTTTGTGCAATAAAAGAGAATGCAGTGACGCAGAAATTATTTTGGTTTAGATGAACTTTGGCAAGTCTTGAGTATTTTGTTTTGAGGTTTCCATACCTCTGTGGTTTTAAGAGTATTTTACTTCATGTCACTTCACAATTAACATTTTTTCAGAGCGACTGGATAATCATTGAAAAAGATACCTGACAGCTTTTGCTAGGCTAAGATCAAATTAGCATATATACAATCAATGTTTTACTTCAGTGTGATCAATATTTTTAATTAATATTAGTATGGATGATAGCTGATACAATTTTTTTTTTGTGGATATCAGACCAAGGAGGAGACAGCACAGATCACCTCCCAGGTCACAGGTCAAATCGGCTGGAGAAGAGAGGGGATCAAATATAGACGCAATGAGTTCTTTTTAGACGTGCTTGAGTCTGTTAACCTTCTAATGTCTCCTCAAGGTGAGATCGTAATGTGTGGCTTATCAGTAATGAAAATTTTTTTGTAGCTTCCTGATATTTCTTCAAGAGAGAGAGAGCAAACTAGCCACACCAAAGCTCCTTGATTACTTTTATGTCCCCTATAGAGAGACAACAGCTTTCTTTTTAAGCCATGGATTTTGGTCTAGTTAGATGGAATTTGACTTTATCACTAGATGCCCCAGCCATGGATTCAACCCAGAATCTCATGATTATGATAGTCAGCTCAATGCTCTGCAAACTTACGTGTCTGGTGGCCTCGAACCAGAGGGGAAAAAAAGCACATCAGTTTAGTATCTGTTGGCTAATTCTCGAAAAAGACCACACGTCTTCCTTTTTCTCTTTTTCTATCTGTAACCTTCTTAAATATCTGAAGGGTTTACCGTTTGATCAAAGAATGATGTAAACTGATGTTAATAATTTTGAGAAAAACTTTTTTTTTTGTTAAAAGTAAGCTCTTGCACATTATACTGATATGATAAGCTTAACTTAAGTGCCCATAAGGTCTTTAATTGGATCCAAGATTTGGATTACAAATAGTCTATATAACAACTTTTCAATTTTTTGCAAAAACATTTTTTTGGAGTCCAGATCAAACTTTATGTAATGTCAGTTTTATAAAAGTGCAGTCATTCAGTATTTTCTAAATGAGTCTGTGCACACATCAGTCTATTGTATTATACATTCATTTTTCAATTTGACTGGCTCCCTATGAAACATGTTTTGTTTGCTGCATGGCATTATAATTGCAAAAGCATCGTTCGTGTAGGCATCAGAGGAAAGCTCAAAACGTCAAAAGAAGAGGTCATACCCATTGGTGATATCCATTTGTTTCTAGTGAATAAAGAACCCTCACTAGGATTTCTTTTTTCCTATTTTTTTTTTATTTTTGACAGGTTAAATACAGCACAGATAACACATCGTTTGATTGAGTGATACTTCATTTTTATATTGGAATGAGGAATTCTATATTATTTTTATTGCTGAAATTTTGTAGGTCAGGTGCTGAGTGCTCATGTTGCGGGCCGCATCGTCATGAAGAGCTACCTGAGTGGCATGCCTGAGTGCAAGTTTGGAATCAATGACAAGGTGCTCATGGAAAGTAAAGGCAAGAGTAGTCTGGATGACTCAGCTCGAGGAGGGTAAGGCCATTTTAACACCATTGATTTTATTTAGCATACCACAATTTACGACTCAGTTGAAAGTACTGTCAATAAAATTGGATGTCCATTATCTAAATGAATATATAGAGGCTATTACTTCTAATCATAATAAATAGACAAGATGCGCACTGTTTGCTTTTTTTTCTTTTTTTTTTTTTTAACGTTTATTTAAAACATATTATTCTCCACCAATTTCTGGGAAGTGAGATACATTTTAACAAATTACTGGAGAAACGATTCTTACATTAACTTAACATCATTGAAATTTTTAGAAAATTGTTTGCATTAAAAAGCCTGCTCCTTTTGTTTCAGTCTGTATGAAAAGAAAGTCAAACTGTTGGGGATATGAGAAAATCAATTGTTATTATTTGCCTCCACTTTACAAAAGAAGAAAAAATCCTTCCAGACAGTCTTTTCTTGTATTCTTGATGCCCATATTATTATAGACTTTGTAATTTTTGTTGGTTTTTTTATTTACAAAACGACCTAGTGGAAATGTCTTCCATCATAATATCCCAAGATTGAACCTCTGTAGTGGCCATTTTGAACAATGTGTTCAATTGCTTTACATGGTGTGGGTGGTTTTTGGTAGATTTTGTTATATTTTGTTTCTCATTTTTAAATTTTTTTTTAACTGTTGAACTACTGCTACTCAAAGCTTAAGTTTTTCATGAAGTATATTTTCGGACTCAAAAATAGTAGTAACTCTGAGGAAGATAGAGCTCTCTTGACGGACTATTCCATTGTGTGTTTTTATTTTCCTCTCAAAGGGCTTCAGGTAAGACTGCCATAGCCATAGATGACTGTCAGTTCCACCAGTGTGTGAAGCTTAGCAAGTTCGAGACAGAGCACAGCATCAGCTTCATTCCACCTGATGGAGAGTTTGAACTCATGAGGTATGCAAAATTTTTCCATTTTGATATTGATTACTCCTAACTCTCTAATTATGAAAGATATTTTTTATATCAATGAAGTAAGACTTCAATATTGGCAAGAGGTTTAAAGCCTTTCTTCAGCTGGGTCATGTGGTAAAGAAGGATCCCATGCACACAAGTCCATCCTTGGCTTGATTAAAAAAAAAACCTCTGTCTCTGAAAGCTGATTGGCTTACCCATATTGTTAGTCTGAAAGAGAAACAGGGGTGGGTGTTACTGTCCTTGATAAGCAGTTCTAATGGCTAGCATTGCTTGACAGTAAATAGTGTAATCAGAGGGGAAACGTGTAAGATAGAGCTAAAAGCTTCCTCTCAGAGAGCACCCAGAAGCTCAGCAATATATGTATTGTCTCCACAGGACATGATGTACACTAGTTGTTAAATTCTATCTAGGTCCCTTCCCTCTCTTTATTAAGTTTCAAGTTTTTTTTTACTTAAGTCGATTGTTATTCACTTTTTGTAATCAAACTTGGAATAGTAGTAATAGATCTATCAAGATAATGTAAGAGCCGTATTTATATTTATACCAGTTGATGGTAGCTGCTGTCCTTCATGATAGAATTATTTGATTAAGAATATGTAAATATGCGTCTTCAGGTACAGGACTACAAAGGACATCAGCCTACCATTCCGTGTTATACCCTTGGTGAGGGAGGTTGGACGTCAGAGGATGGAGGTCAAAGTGGTGGTCAAATCCAACTTTAAACCTTCTCTGCTCGCTCAGAGGGTGGAGGTCAATAGCTTTTCAGACTTTTCCTCCTTTTTGTTTTTGCCTTTTTTTTTTAGTCATTTCAATTTCACAAATGTTGTGTTGTATACTTCCAAGGTGAACTGTTGACCTCTTTTTTTTGTCTAACTTTCCTTATTGAAATGGCTTTGTTGTCTTAGTGTGAAATTTCAGTGCATTCACACAAGTATAATTTTAGCCCACTCCAAAGATATGGTATGATTGGTATAATTCCAATGCGTGAATGTCCAATCACCATCGCTTACCACCGCCACCACCCCTCCTCATTCCCATTCATCGACTGTATGCTTGCAGGTCTAGTGCAGGGCTTGATTGGTGCGCCCCTCCCCACCCCCCTCCCCCCCTCAGCTATTAGATTGTCGAAAACGCCTACTCTTCCCTTCATACAATTACGTGTACTAGGCATTGGGTGTGTTTTGATTTTTTTCCCTCTGGGTTAATAGAGAGAAGGGGAAGAAAGAGAAGAAATAGAGAAAAGTTATTTCGATTTAAAGGCAGTACTGTTTCGAAGCATTTCGGTTTATCGCTGGAAAGGGTACAAAGGCAAAGAGGAAATTCGCACAATTTATCGATTTTTTTCGGTTCATCGAATTTTTCGGTTTAGCGGCTTTCGGTGTAAACTGAATCTACTGTATTTCGACAACAATGTTATAAAATTAGGATGTCATGTTTTTAAAAAATTTCTTGGCGTCTTAAAAGTTATAATGGTGTGGATTTGCATTGAATAATACAAACAAAGCATTTCTAAGTTTGGTATTCATGTTTTTTTTTAAAATTCAATCATTTTTCAAACTAATATTCTGCCCAGGTGCGCATCCCAACACCTCTCAACACCAGTGGCGCACAGGTCATCTGCATGAAGGGACGGGCAAAATATAAGGCCAGTGAGAATGCCATTGTTTGGAAGTAAGTTCCAAAATACATCTCTCCATAAACTAATAAGTTGCATCTTAATTGATGCTATCTGAATCACCAGAAAAGTCTCAAAATTTGAAAACTTTGATGTAAATAGTCACTTTTTAAAAATCAAATTTTCACAGCATATTTTTTTTTTTGTTTCATTTGAGTCACACATTTACATTTGCAAATGATTTACATGGTATATAGGAAAGAAAAGTCTTATGAAGTTTCATCTTTGCATTTACATTCACAAGAAAAATCTAATTTTCTTTCAACAGTGCAAACAAATTTTAAAACTCTTTGTGCCTTTAATAGAAGCTTAGCCTCTGGTTCTTATGCATTTTTCTCTCTTTTTTTTCTACTCAGTATCAGTTAATCTGTTTTTTTAAAATTTGATTGATGTGTGAGTTTCAGTTGTTTAGCTATGCCAATGCAAAAACAAATTGATTACACTGGGAATCATTATTACCCAGTATTAAAATATCTATTATTCAACAATAGCTACATGTTGAAGTCTATTCCTTTTTGTCTGTATGTGTGTGTGCTTTCATACAAATCCGCAAGTGTTACTAGGCTATGCACTCTTTGTTTATAAATCCACACATGGTTTTTTGTTTCTCTCTGACCAGGATAAAGCGCATGGCCGGTATGAAGGAGTGTCAGCTTAGTGCTGAGATTGAGCTGCTGAACACAGAGAAGGGAAAGAAATGGACGCGCCCGCCAATTTCTATGAACTTTGAGGTTTGTGTCACACCTGTATGGAGGGTAAAACGATTGCTATTAGGAAAGGGTTAGGGGCAAAGATGTCGAATGATTATTACTCTTGTACTCATATTCTGAAATTAAGTTTTATTTAGACTTTCAAAGTGTAGCCTTAATTTCCAGAAACTCTGGAAAGTTTAAATTATCTCATACATACTTTTGTAAGTTAACCACATTTTATACCCCAAAGCGAATTTCATAGAGTTCTGTCAGAGCTTTTCATTTCACTACAAAAAAAAAAGACAAAAATGCCTTCCCCTGAGATTCAGTGACAATGTTTCCTCCCAAAGGGAAAAGAAATTGAAATGTTCAATACCTCAGGCTCTAGCTACACAAGAACAGGCTCTCTACTAGCTGTGACCTCTTTTTTTTTTAAGTTTTAGAACTGCAGTAGTCTTTTTTTGTGTTAAATTTTTTTGGGCGAAAATAATTCTTAAAAGAAAAAAAAATAATTAATGCAAAAACCCTTTATGGTTCAACGATGAATTTTTAATATTTTTGGGTTACCTGTTCTTTGCTAAACACATTTCTCTCTCACTGCTACAGTGATAATATTTGCTATTTTTATTATAAATGTTTTCTAACTCCTAAATTTTTTTCATTCTGCAGGTTCCATTTGCCCCTTCTGGATTCAAAGTTCGCTTCTTGAAAGTGTTTGAGCACAAGATCAATTACAGCGATCATGATGTGATAAAATGGGTGCGATATATTGGACGCAGTGGCTTGTATGAAACGCGATGTTAACGCGTTGTTGGTGACAATGATAAGGTGCAATTTAGCAGCAAGTATACTTGTTATACATGTTAGATACAGAGAAAATGTGTCGTTCATACACATAAACTTGTGTTGTGGAAATTTTAGACCCTGAAGAGGATATTTTAGGAACTTATTAAAATGAGTTTTTCATTGAAGCATGCTTGATAATCATAATCAGAATGTTATATGATGTTCATCTAGGTGTTAAAATAGTGTGAAAAAAAGAAGAAGAAAAATCAATGTTTCCTTGACTTTTATAGGAAGTTTGTTCATTTAATTATTTCAACAAGCATCTGAAACACATCTTTTTGAGTGTTATTTATTGAATTTTTGTGTGATTGAGGCTAAGTATCAGTATCTCTTTGTCATTTGTATTATTGTACTATTATTTGTATTATTGTATTATTATTATTCTAATGTATTATGTAGTATTAATCACCTCTAATTTACATGAACCATGAAATCAAAGTGCTCAGTGAATGAAATATATCAACTTGCAGTTCAAGAAAGTTTGAATTGAGCCTAATCGTTTGTCTCGTGTTAAGAATGGATGAAGAGTGTCATGAGTGTTTGAGCTGTTAACACATGGTTTCTAAAAGAAATAGCAGGGTTTATCTTCAATGTGATTTATCAGTATGTAAGAGAAAGTTATTTTGCTTTTTGTATGAAGTGACTGCAGTAGACTTGAATATCTAGGTACCACAGTGGATTTTCTTTTTGTGCCATGGATGGTTTGAAGAAAAAAAAGTATTAAGTATTGGAAAGAAAATAAAAAACTAATAAAAATGCACTCGTTTTCAGTGTATACAAACAGAAGAGATTTTCATTTGAAAGATAATTGTGGTTAAATGTGTCTGAAAAGTACTCAAAGAGACTCATGTTTTTACACTTGGTCTGTGCCACTTTGTGTTGCCACTGAATCTTTCAACCTCGAGATAGAAAGCTGGCATTTTTCTTTGTATTGTTTGATCCTGAGATTAAGAATGAAATTGAAATGAAATTTTCCTGCATCTAAAGTTGAGTTTCAAGTTTCAGGCATTCTTTGGTGATTAGGGTATCAGAGCTCAAGTTATTGCACTGATTTTCTTCTGGAAGAAGTAGCCCCTGAATGGATTTTCTCATGTCTTTATTTTTAAATATTGCAAATACAAGCAAGTCTTTTGTGGTTTGATTTGAGCGGAAAGAGTGCCTGGGGCCAATATACTTCATATCTCAATACTCTTAATCGTGATGGTTTTATTTTATTTGATTTTACTTGCCAAATGTTGATATCTGTGGCATTCCAAGAGAATCAGAGTGATCTTTGAGGGTTTTGTACCCTGTTACAATATGCATGGTTTGAGCGACTTTGCTCCTGTTCTCTTTTTCTGTCTGAACTTTCTGTGTGGTGAGATATGTACTTTTACATAGATTCTTTTCTTTTTTTAGTAAATCTTCTTTTGAGAATGTTGCTCATTTTTATCACAGGATTGAGTGGCAACAGCCCAAATCTGAATAAAGCTTTAGAGAGAAGGTAGGACAAATGTTGTTTACTCATGTTTTGTTCAATGATACTACGTTCCAAGGCCAAATTTACCAATATCTTCATTTCATAGATGGTCGAATGTTGAGACAAACATAATTTTGTTACTGTTCATTAAAGCATATGTACACATGTATTTCATTATGCTGCTGCTGTTTGAGTGACAATACTGGAACAATCATCAATTTTTTTGTAATGCAATAGTCACAGTTTCATTTTATTCCTAGTAAAATTTTGATATTCTTATTGCTCTTTCACCTTTCTTGTAAGTCCTTCCCCTGCCTTCTAATTTTTGTGATTACTTTCCTCGGGAACCCTCTATATGGGTAGATGATCATGTCCCTATGTGAGCCCTGCATACATGTCCACGCAATAGTCACTAGGTCTATCTGTTATGTGTCAATTATTTTTAATGCATTAAATTATGTAGTCAATAAATCGAAATCATTTGGTATCCTGAAGAGAAGAATTAGATGTTTTATTTTTTAATGTTTGTACATGTCTTCCTCTTCTTAAGTCTTAAATTGTGTGAGTTGGGATATCAGAATTACATATATGTTCTAGATATTTACCCTTCCTTATTGATGTCACTGTTTACTGTGCTATCCTTAATCAAGATAATGGCTGTTTACTATTAAGCATTGCTGACACAGTTGTTCTGGTCTTAGGAAATGGGTAATAATAAGTCATTAAGTCTTGGGGAATTTGACTGTAATTCAAATTAAGCTTAAAGCTAGTTTTTTTGACTTCATAAGATTCAAAGCAATTTGATCTGAAAACAAAAATAAATGGGAGTTTTTATACTTTGCTGTCCAAAAGCAAGAGAACTAATCCAAAAGTTCATTTAATACAGTATAATCCGCTTATATTGACATGCCATCGGAAGAAAATAAGTCGATAAATAAAATTATAGAAGTAAGGAGAGAGAGAAAAAAAGGGATGTCACTACAATAGAATAGAATTCAAAAGAAAAAAAAATATCAAAAAAGTAGAATCGATTTCGATGTTTTCTTTCTCGAGGAGGGGTAGATCTAGATCTAGATCACTCTACAACGTGGCTTAGCAAAGGGTGTACCAAGCGCGATTTTTTTCCCTTTTTGATGCCTGGCAGAGACGAGTTTCTCAGTCTCTGAAGCCTGGTTTTGGCTAGTTTTTCTATGCAACATGATAAAGCGGAGAAATCATAAAATCATGTCAATATAATAGAATTTATTTAGTAACGATAAAGAAGGACGAAATTTGGAATTGGCGATTGCGTCGATATCTGAAAATGTCGATAAAGCGGCTGCCAATATAAGTGGATTCTACTGTACATGAAAATAGATTTTATGCAATATTAATTGAAATGACCAGCACATCTCATGCTGCTGTACAAGAATGTTTTGTACCTAATTTATTCTGAAATACTATTTAAAGTATTTACATGTTCATAGTGCTCAATGGATTGCACAAGGCCATTACAGAAAACTTGGCAAGCTTTTATCTACTTTGTAAATTAGAGATGAATCCTGTTCAGTTCTACAAAATAGTGCTTGATGAAATTCTATTCAATTATGATTTGATTTAAACAAACTAATAACCACAGTCCTGGTAGCACCATAGAGAAAAGAAGTTAGAAACAAATGGAAATGTTTTTTTTTTCTTTATTCACAAACATATAGGCAATCACATGCATTTGTAGAATGTACCTATTACGGATTTGATTCAAACTCACGAATGCAATAGGTAATTTTGGAAAATTCTGAAATGAAACCACAGTCACACACATATTTAAGTACAGTGCACATGTACTGAATAATTAAAAAATAGCATGCCAACATACCAACTTTAAGTGCGGTTCTTGGTCCAATTTAATTTTTTTTTAATACATACACTTTTTGAATATCAGCAAAGTGGTTTTTACAAAGAGAGGAAACCTAGGCAAGAAACTTTTAATGAGTATGGTAAAATAATGGAGAGATTAAAAATGAAATGACTAGTTAAATCACATTGTTTTACAGAATCTTACAACTAAGAGCTCTTAAGAGTTGTAAGTTCCATGCCTTGAAAAGTGAGATCGCTGAATTACATTAACCTGTAAGGGCATAAAACAGCATTTTTGCGTTTCTCATTTGAAGTAAAAAAAAATTACATTATTATTGTGGTAACTGATATTAAAACTTTCCAGAGTTTTATGAAAGAAAGAAAAACTCAAAGAAGGACTATAAGGACTGGCAAAACCATAGGAGATCCATGATTTTATGTTGAGCTTAAAATAAATAAGAGTACTCAAATTTGCAATCATAGTGTAGCATGTTGTGACAGTGACATAGGAGTTGTTAAATCTGCATTTCTTTAGACTTCAGCCTATAATTTTGTAGAAAACAGAATGAACTCTATAACTACTATTAGAGGATTTGCAAGAGATAATAAAAAGGCAAGTCCTGTTCAGGTGTAAGTTTTTACAATACTAACATAGCTCATCCAGCTAGGCCATGAATAAATAAAGAAAGGTGTTTAGACAAGAAACCTTCCACATGGAAAATCATTAACTGACAGCCACACATCGGCCTGCTTTGATCTGCAAAAACTTGTAAGGAATGATGATGCAGACTCAATGGCATTTACATATACAATACAGACAATGGACAAACCTTTTTGATCTTTTTCTTCATTAGTTTAGTCTAAATAAATCTGTGACAGTCAGTTTGCAATGTGCAGGGTGTACAATTTACATCACAAAATGCATGTAGTTTATTACTTAGAAAATATAAGAAGTTCGCACATAAATACCGAATGTATACTTGTTTCTGGTTCCCCCGCGATTATTTTGTAAAATGTTTCACTGAAAGTGCTCGAACATATTTCAAATTTTAAAGGAGGCAATTGAGCACTTTGTATTTATGTATTTCCTCAATAATTACGTGTATACATATTCACTGTGTGCTGTTATTTTTTACGATACTTTTAAGAGCTTAATTCTCATAACAAGCTATATTGTGTCATTTCATAGCTCCTTGAAGTTGAGGGCTGTAATGTCCATAATAAATGCTAAGCTATCTCTGCATTTTTTTATGCCTGTACTTTTAGCATGACCTATCAGTAAATAAACACTTGCATATCAGTAATGGCTGGCGCCATATCCTTTGTCATCTAAGCTCTAGTGTCTAGTGTAGATTTAACCAATACACAGACTCTAAGACATATTGGCGGCAATCTATACTCAAGCCGATCTTATAGAATCTAGATCTAGATAGTCTTCACTATACCTACATAAACTGATAATGATGGCACATGCACTGCCACACTTTCCTCCCTTTAAAATAGGAGAGGATGAAATCCCAGCAGAGACAAGGTGGAAGAAGTGGCTTTCCAAGTTTAAAAATCTTGTTACCGCCATGGATCCCACGGCAAAAAGAAGGCACCTCTTGTCCACTACGGAGGTGATGAGATATATGACTTCACTGAAAAGTTTCCAGCTGCAAGTTGAGACGCCCCACTCACACAAGAACTGAGCTCATATTTTATGCCAAGAGTGAACCCAGCGTTCAAAGCCTTTCAACTACCCAAGATGCGAACGTTGATCAATTTCATGTTACACTCTGTGACATTGATCGAGGGATCCTGGTTAAGTTAATAGTAAATAAATGTAGAAAAGGTAGCCACATCAAAGTAATCAAACTTACGTCAGAAAGCTTTGACTGTTTGAGAGATGGCCTCTCTCTGACTCATTTCATTGCAGAAGCAAGAAATGAAGAGCTCACCCACACACAAACCAAGGTAACAGAGAATTCCACTGAGCAGGCTAAGGGCTAAGGATTAAAAGTATGATATCAATATCAGAGAAATCTGCTCTGAGTCTCTACAATTTGTTCAGGTTGAGGGCCTGTGCAGCACCACAACAGTCTCGTAGCAATTCAAAAACACAAAACATGTAACACTTCTATGTGCACTATATACACTGTACACAACTTTGAAAATTACACCTAGAGCCAAGCTATCTCTCATTTCTTGGAACTTTCATCTTTCGAAAAAAAAACCGATTCATGAGCTGTCTTGGATAACCCTGTATATTCTGCATCATTTGCCAAGCCACCTGTATTTCTAACTACAGGTTTACATGTATCCAGCTTGAACTTTTCCTAACATTCCGTCCCTCACTGCCTCTGCTTTCCTCTTTTTCCTTTTTTGTTTCGCTTTATGATTCTATTCTAGCTCTTTGGCTAGGACTGTAAGTCAACCATGTGAATTAATGTTGATGAAGACTTGATCACTGAAAACCATTGAGCCTCATGACATTTGAATTACATCAGTTGTGAAGAATGGTGTGAGTGGGTCATTTGACTTGATACTTTTTCAGGAATGGCTGAAGAATTATAAAACATTGACAAAGCAGTGTAATTCAGCACTAAGCAATTTGTCTGTAACTCAGTCACCAGCACTTGTTTTTTTTTTAAATTATTTTCAAAAGGGCGCAGATCCTATCCTCTTCTATTACATTTTTATGTATGTAGTTTTGCAGTTCTATCCATGTTCCTTTATATCAGTCTGCACCATCAAAGTTTTCAAGCTCAATGATGACGACAGAAATGTAACCACAATACGTTTACAGTATCTGTGCTGGAAAAGCCTTCTGTTTTTCTGAGAGCTCCTGGAAAAGATGGAACGGTAAAATTGATTGAGAATGGAAAGGATTTTCCACTCTATGGCTTTGACATCATCCTTGATGTCATTGTGAATGACATAGAGGCCATAAGTCCCAATATTGACATGTTGACACAATTATTCTCTCTCAAGCTCTGATGTCAAATCCGTTAACACTGAGAATGATGTGCAATATATTCCCACTGCTTGCTCTTTCCCGTTTTTTTTTTAAATACCAAATCAACCAAGAGCTTGTACACAACCCGTGAAGAATGAGGTATCTTATCTGAATTAGCCCATTTTAGTCACGTTACAAAGGAAAATCTAATTTCTTTAGACTGAATCTAAGAATCAATGATCTCAAGCAGGAGAGTATAATGTTATGTGTTTTATACCATTTTCTTATTCTCTCTGACTTGCTGGAGGTAGACAAAAAGTGGATAAAAATGTCCGCTGGAGGGAAAAATATATAAAATTTTAAGTGAGAACACTGAAAAATAGGCCCAAGGCAAGGAATATTTAAGTAATAACAAGACTAAGGCTCAGTAGATACACAAATATGTGACAAATTTGAAATAACTTTCGTAAATATCTAATAACATTTTGAGATGCATGATAAAAAAGTTGCCATGAAGTCAGGAGTAAAACCATAGAAGGACTTTGAAAATGAGTTAGTTTGATTAATATCATATAGAAAATAAGTAGTAAAAAGGATCTTTGAAACATACATGCATTCTTAATGGCACTTGTTATAACAACAATAAGAAAAGTACATTAAAGACAAAAGTATTTTGAGTAAAAATGCAAACCAGTGGATTAAAAACAGTTTCCACCGATATTTTAGGAATCAATGCAATTGCATACTATACTTCAATTTAACGTATAGGGCTCAAACTATAGAATTTTTTTGAACTTCACAATTGCATGGCTGACCTGAGAGATTAAAAACAGTAACTTGGTACAATATGTGCTTTCTTAAAAACAGATGAACAAAAAAAATAGCATCCGTTTAATTTTCAATTGATTATCTTAATTAACATCAGGCAGCTAACAAAAAAAAAAAAAAAAGGCAAATCTAGACATTGCAACAGACAAATGGCGAGACTTTTAAGAATTATTTGGTCCCTCGTTAGATAAATATAGGTTGATGGCTGAGGTTTACAGGGATAATGTAGGAAAGAGCAGTATCGGAATGAACAAGATTATAAAACAATTTTTTTTAAACTTATAGAATTTGTTCTTTTATAACTCTGTTCTTTAAGAAATGAGAACGGAGGCATGACATTTTATGCAGTTTTGATAGCAAAAAAAATTAAATGGAACAGAAACAAATCTTTATGCTTCAATTTGTACATAAAATTAACATTGCCAAAAAAAAAAATACATCCAACTTGAATGCGAAAAAAAGTGAAATCAATAGGCAACATTTTGCATCTTATAAAGTATTCTTTAACAAAAAGTTAAATTTAACTTGCTTGTGTAGGATTGGAATTGCACATTTCTTCATCCTTCACATATAAATCTTTTTACACATTTACAAACCTAAAAGTTTTGAGTTTTTTTATGTGAAAATGTATGTTCCATATTTAAGTCAATTGATGTCATCACCTTTATAATATAAATATATTATAATTACCTGTATATTAGAGCTGTGACATCATTTCGCACCATTTTTACAAAAACCACGATGCAATAATTTTATTTTGAATAATAAAAAAATAACCGTCTAGCTAGATACATTTTTAGTTCCATGTATATTTCTAAATATAAGATAAAATTATTATGGAAAGCACCAATCAGGGCAAAGATCTTATCTTCAAGAAAAATCAGATGAACGGTAATGTTTGACATTGGACGCACTAGAGTGGGATGGTATTCCATTAGAAAAAAGAGAAAAAAATCTCAGCTATATTTTTTTTAAAAATTCATTCCATATGCATGTTTAGTTTTAAAATGATCCCTGACATTCCATTAACTAATATTTTATAAACAAAAAAAAAAATTACTATTATTGAAAAACCAGGGTAAAAGCAGTAGAGCTCATATTGGTAAGGCCATTTATCAGTTGGGAAGATGGCAATGTTGGTGACAAGTATGGATATGATGAAAAATGTGATTATGATGATATTGATGTGGATTTGCCACGTCATTTGTTGAAATATGACTCAAGAACAAACGGCATATGATCTATTCTATAACAAAAAAAAAAAAAAATGGAAAATAATTAAATAATTTCAATGCTATGCATTAACAGCCAAAAAAATGTGGAAGATAGAAATAGAAATTTCTCCAACTTGAGAATTCATTTTTGGTCATAGAAAAATCTAATCACATTTTTTGGATTGATCATATTTAAATTAAAATAAGATTCAAGAAGAATTCATGATATTTTTATTCTTAGAAAATAATATCTGTCCTCTGTTTAGAGGGAAAAAAGCCTACTTGTACTACCCATGTGTTAAGTAGGAAGGATTAAAGACAAAAAGTCAGTATCCTTGTTTTCCACCATAGAGAAGTAAGTTCCTTAATATCAGCTGCTATTTTAAGGATACATCTTTCAGAATCCTTTCTGCTTACATCTTCAGGACTCGTTCAAAGCACATAGGTTCCTAGCTCTAGAGAGTAGCATAGACTCATTGCCAAGTTAGAGAAAAGTTATTCATCCTGTATAGGAACTCATCACACACTTGAGATGTTAGTCTTGCAATTACCATGAAAGACGTGGACAGGCTCCTCGCAAGCAAAGAACAGGTCAAAAACTTGTTTGAGCTCGTCCATTCGCCACCATTGACAAAGCTGTCTGTTCCAGCCACAGGGCAGAAGATAGAGGAGTTCCGGCCGCTCCAGCTGGATGAGAGTATAGAAATCCTGATCGCCGAGGTTTGCATGGATAGAGTAGTTGCGAACCAGACCTGGAATGTGGTCTGGTTGAAACATAGAGTTATAGGCATCAGAGCACCGCAGCTTGTCTAGGTCCAGCAGTAACACACCACTGTTCACTCCTGTAATGCCCTCTGGCGGCGGCTCTCCAATCTGGTATGAAAATATAGTGAAGAGAAGGGAACAAAATAGAATCATTTGTGTGCAAAGATAGAAACTAACCATATGCAAAAAAATATAGTGAAGAGAAGGGAACAAAATAGAATCATTTGTGTGCAAAGATAGAAACTAACCATCTGCAGAAAAGAACAAAAAAACAAAACCAGCAGCCATCATAAACATTATAATGTGCATAAAACAGCCTTTTATAGGTTTATCCCATGCGAGTAAACCTAGGGGCAATACTGGGTATTTCTGAGAGGGCCAGTGCGGTGCAACATTTTCATGAGAATAGTGGGTGCTTCATGGTTTCACTATGCTCAAACTGTCTTTAAAAAACAAAACAAAACTGGTCTTTAAATGATAAAATAGCAAGCAGCTGTGTTAAAAAGTCTATTGTAGCATATCTTATACGTTAGAATGCAAAGCATCAGATTTCCACTATGAAAAAGATATAAAATATAAGAGTCTCAAAGTTTAGCCAACTATATGTATATGATGTAAATTGTATTAAAACATACATCGGTGTGGTTGCTCCCTTTCCTCTGTATTAATTATCAAAAATCAGCAAAAGAGTATACAAAAAGAGCGGTAGTCTGCAGTAAAACATTGTCATGTCACATCTTATTCAGCTTAAGAATGAACCTTTAAGAAAATTTCCATTTTCTGATATGTCAAGTAAACTTAGAATAAAAGCGCAGAATTTATATCTTAGTTTTAAAATAAGTTTGAGATTTTATAATAAATGTTCTACCTTGGTGTCAGGATGTCTCTGCCTATATTCCGTGAACACATGCCGATAAACTGGTTGATTTTCCCTGGCGATGCCTATCACCTGGCCGCCAGCGAATTTATCGAATAAGCTGAACAGACCAGAAATGTCTGACTTGAATATGAGGTCGACGTCCAGTAAGATGAGCTTGGAGATGTTGCGGGGGAGCAGGCGATGCAGCACCGTAGAGATAAAGAAGAGTGGGTCGCTGAAGTGATGCCTCCTGATACTGAGCGACTGTAGAAGTGGTCTCAATAAAAGTCGGGCTTTCTCTACAAGGGCATCATTACTGTGGTGCTCCAACTGAAAAGAAAAGGATGATACAAGCAAGAGAATTTGAAACAATACAAAATTGTTCTTATTTGTTAAAAAAAAAAAGCCTCTTCTTTGCCAACCTGGCTTTTTTTTTTTTTTTGCTCTCTTATATATAACACTATTTTCATTTTAATACACGGTAAAGCTTATTTCTCCAAGCTTCAATTTATCACTTTTTTTTCTTTGTCACTAAGATAAGAGAATCATAGGATATGAGGAGCATACACTAATGCATGGTAGGTAGAAACTCATTGGGGAGCTATATAACAGGGAGTCTTCAGAGAAGAAACCCCCCTTGTAGCAAGTGTACGGCCCTGAACCTCTGATACTCTAATGGGGCCGGGCCACACCCAGGTGTCTCCCTGTTATCTTTTTTTTTTTTGCACAGTGCCAGGATTCCAACCCATACCCTCATCTCTTGATGGATTGCTGATCCCGGCGTTTTACCACTTCGCCAACTGGTCCTGCGATGGTTAGAGCATTTTTAATCCTTATGAAGGAACCTCTCATTTCTCCTGCTCCAGATCCACCGGATCTGTCATTTATAAATCCATCTTTCATATGTCATGGCACACTCTAAACAATAATTAAGTTAATATACCACTGTAACAGATAAAAATCAACTGGTCATAATATCTGATGAGACAAAAAGGGTAGCTGAAAGAAAAATGTGCAAACTAAGGCAGTGCTGACAGCAAACTGACTTGAAATGTACCTAAATTTTCCTTTTGTGTACAAGCATTTATTACTTATCAACTTACAATTACATACTTAAAAACATGACTTACATTTTCCAGCAACAACTATAATTATTTCAATTCCTAATTACCTTGATTAAACCAAATCATGTTTACCCCCCTCCCAAAACATAAAAAAAGATGTTTTTAAAATTTCAATATAGTTTGATCAATTTGCGCTTTGCAGATAAAGGAAGGTGGTACTAGTGAAGCAAGTCATGTTTAAGCTCTACTACCAGAAATAAGGAAGGTGTTTTGATTAAGACAAGAAATTACATTTATTTCTACGAATATACTTAATATAAAATCAACGTTTTTGTTCTTATTACATACTCTATAATTATTTGTAACATGATAGTTAAATATCTTTCTCAGCTTTTACTTTTGAAATTGCTATTAGACACAGAGTTAATCTCTTTGAAATCAAAATCAGTAGCACAAATAGGGAATTTCTCTTAAAATGTTCCGGTGTATTATCATGAACTATTTTTTCAAGAGTCAATGTACATTGTAAAGTTTACATAGATTCTGAATGTGCATACTTGCTCAGTGTGTAAATTAAAAAAGCACAGCGCTAATTAAGATTCTTTTCAAGTACATTTTAATAATGCACTTCATTTTTCCCTACAGGAAATATTTTATATTATAAATGCAAAGCAAATAGAAACGCTCACCTTGACTAAGTCATACAATCTTAGGTCTCGAAATACATCTTTGGCAACCTGAAAACTCTTAAAATCTCCTATAATGTGGCAGGTGATCTTTGAAAAAGGCTTTAAAGTTTTTTCGAAAATAGAAGCTACACATCTGAAGAAATTTCTTTGCAATGTTCCATGAGGCTCAGCTCTGTGGAAGATGAACATAACATGCAGTTCATCCGTGTTTCGGAATGGTATGCTTTCAATATTATGACAGCTGTAGTTTTGCTTCCTTCTGAGATTAGACTGATTGAATAAAATGTTGCTTGTTTTGAAATTGCTTTGATTTTGATATTTGATTACGAACGGCGTCTTGAATTTGGAGGTCTTTGATTGTAGATTATGCAGCAAAGCTATCAACATGAATGAAATGATTCCGACAAAGATCACATTTTGCAAGTTCTTTGCTTTCCATGCCATGATCTTGTCTGCTGAAGAAGTCTTTATGCTGCTCTAGTCTGAGAACACAAAATTTGAACAATAGGAATTAAAACTAAAACTATGAAAACGAGGTCAACTTTCCATTATTTAAGTTATAAATATACATATATCTGAGCAGGAGGAAACAAAGATACAGTTGCATAACAATCAGAGTGATGTGAGATTTCAATTGCAAGGCAAATTAATCCATTCATGCATTATACGCTTTTATCATTAACCTCTATCATCTCAAGATTATCCTATACCCTCCTCTGCTACAATAGATGTCCTCGTTACATTTCCATTCTCTCTCTTTATACTCCTAGTTAAACTGTGATGTACACCACCAATCATAAAATAAGACTCAGAGATTGACTTTAAACATATAAGATTCGATGTGTGAGAAAGCAAGGCATAATACCTTGACTGGCATGAGGTGAACTATTCTTCATGGACTATGACAGATTAAAATGCAATTTAACATTTGAATGGAACAGATGCAGATAAGATAAGAAACATGCTTTTGCTTCCCCTCTTCCTCTTCTGTTTCACTTCCACACATAACATGCTACAGTCTGTTATTTCATCTAGCTTTCTTCCAGAAAAACTCACTCCCCATAAACTCTGTTACTCCAATTTTTTCAGGTTGTCTCTCATTCTGTGCTACCCTAAATTTCTCTCCTTACTTCAACGAAATATCTGTTTCCCTGTAAACCTCTGTCTGCCCCCTTTGGCAAGACTTCACCAACCTTCTTTACTCAAAGATTTATTCCATTATGATTTGGTTCACCTGGAATATTTCAACAAGTATGAATTGAAAATTATGTCCCAAAAATGAAAAAAAAACATTCAGCTTCAAAGAATATACATAAATTGTATATGAAATGATGAAAGAATTGAAGCAGAAAGTATATCTCAAACTCTACATTTTGAAAGCTTTAAAGCCGAGCTTTAATTTCCAAAGAACAAGCTTTCGTAAATTTGGCTTTCTATTTAATGGGCACTTACTACGCGTAACAGTTAAAACATATAATTATGTGCATTAAGTAACACTAAATTCTATACTATGGTAAATTTTCAAACCCTCCCTCCTCCTCCTTTTTCCCTAAAAAAAGATCTTTCATGTCCAAAATAATTTTAAAAACGGTAATGAGGCTTCAATCTATCGGACGAATGTGATACTACATCCTCTATTTGGATACTTTTATTTGAGAGCTTGAAGTGTTTAGCATCTAGTACATTGGAAATAAGCAAATCAGTCCCTTTCTCAGTCTTTTCGTTTTTGAACTGTGGTACAATATGTTGGTACAATCAAATCCATAAATACATGTAATAATAATCTGCAATGCCAGAAACCTAGGTTATATCTATCAGGCACATGCATTAGGAGAAAAAAAGGGAAACAATGAATTCACAGCTTCTCAATCATGAGACAGGCATGACAAGTAACAAGAACAAAAAAATGATCTCAAGACAATGTAAAATTGATCTTGATCTCATCTAGATCTAGATCTAGAATCTACATCTTTGGTCAACAACAACAAAAAGGCTAGTCTGCTCACCATGATTTCGTTCACGTTGACAATTTTTTAAATCTTTCTCAAAATTCTAAGACATGATCTCACTTTAAGTGGTATAGTTGTTGCGTCAACTGTGTTCAAAATACCGGCCATTACAGTCAGGGTCTTACTTTCTAAAGAGGTGCGAGAATTTCTGTGAATGTAAACAAACAAGGGCTATCTAGGTCTAATCTATCGAACGCGACCCATTATGGAAGCCAGATACATGAAATCGATATAATATCGACAATATTAAAATCGTATTATTCGATATGATAGTGAGCAGCATTTTTCCCACGTCGTTTGATTAAAAAGAATTCTGAAGTTTCCGCCAAGACAAGTAAAGGGGTATTTAGATAATATATATATATATATATATATATATATATATATATATATATATATATATATATATATCTCCGAAGCAGTCGGGGAAATGAACTGTGGAATTCCATTTTTAGGCGCATTATCAGTATTGTAGGTGATTGAAAAACTTATTCTCTTTGAAAAAAAATTTCGTTCATCATTTCTGCATGAAAATAAGGATACTTATACCCCAAAGGAATTGCACCACAATTTTAACACGGAATGAGTTCGTCTTTGATGTTAGGTAAATTATAGCCAAAGACAAGGACGTTAAGAAATTAATAAAGCAACAGTAAGAGATATAATACTGCTCCAGGTTATCATCATTAAAAACTAAAAAAGACCAAAGAGGGACAATTCAAAGAGAATTGTAAGGAAGAGAGAGAGAGAGAGAGAGAGAGAGAGAGAGAGAGAGAGAGAGAGAGAGAGAGAGAGAGAGAGAGAGAGAGAGAGAGAGAGAGAGAGAGAGAGAGTAAGAAAATAGGGTGTTTCTGAGCTTAATGAAATTTTTTTTGCTCTGTAGCCCTTGATCCATACATTACAATTTAGTAACAGTTACAACAACTCCGTCAGACATGTTTTTGTAATCTCGTCGCTTTGATTTATCAGATTTAAAACTTGGATCATCAATGCAACCTGAAGTCGCTGATAATCGAAATTAAAAAGCATCCGAACGATATTATTAGGCCTAGAATTAGAATAACTTGTTGTCATTGAGGTTTCATAATTCAGGCCAAAGCTTTATTGGATCCGAAAGCCCATAAGTATGAAAGCTATTGTGGGAGGGGCGAGGATGGCCCGGTGGCTTTCAATGCTCAACGACAGAGCTTAGGGTTCTTATTTTGGATGGTTACGTGTTCTTTCACTCTCTATCTTCTCATCTCTCATAGAATGAAGGCAGGAGGCAGTGTCTATAATTTTATTCATTCATTCATTAAAGGCAAATGCTCAAGAAGGTACAGGAAGGTTCAGGAAGGTTCAGGAAGGCTCAGGAAGACTTCGAAAGGCTTCTGAGATGAACATTAAACACAGACATAAGCAATGTATCTTAACATATTCACATGATAATGAAATCAGTTGTGACATAGTTGTACTATCTTCGTGATGTTTAGGAATGCCATACGATTCAGTGAAACAAATTACTGCAAGGAACATAATGGATAATATTAATACAACATAACAGGACTCATTCCTCCATTAATGTATGGAATTATACAGTGATAAACAGGCGGACGTAAATTGGTAAGTAGGTTAGTGAATATACTATTTTTCCGTCTCTTACTTGTTTCTCTCTCTCTCTCTCTCTCTCTCTCTCTCTCTCTCTCTCTCTCTCTCTCTCTCTCTCTCTCTTTATCTATCTATCCATCTAATGCCTGTATTCTATATGCAAAATACAGCGCGTTATCGGTTTAAGAATGAAACTCGGTCTCTTTCTACTTCTCTATCTAATATCAGTTTCCAGGGCACCTCAAGCCACGAGAATGAGCAAAACAATATAAAATGCTTAACCTCAAAGTCAGACCTTCATCGACTGTTTTACTACAAATCAAACTATAACGGAATATTCTTATAGACTTTTAATCAAATGAATTAAAGCCAATAGTTCGCATAAATGTCGAATGATCTCCTCCAAACTTTGGATTAGCATCCTATTGATATATGCAATGAATTATCTAAATACAAAGATGCTAACAGATCTAGATCACTAAGTGTGCTACATTACATATTTGGACATACCCCCAGCACCGACTGCCTCTGGATGTTGGTCAAACTGACGGTCGTTCGTTCGATGGTCGAATGTAAAGTTAGTTTGAGAGATACCCCCTTTTATGTAATTGAGGGAGGGCCTACTACGTGTTGGACTCCACTCTAAAATTAGTATATGATGCACAATTTAATTGCGGGCGTCATTGGTGACTCATATGGAAGGATGGGGACTTGGGACCAATTCTGGCATTGTCTTCAGGTGGGTACGATCCTCCTACTGCGTAACTGAGCTGATTCATTCGGTTTTGACGTCAGGGATTTCCTAAGCATTTCCGCTCCCACTCTTGCACACGTTGACTCATTGTTGCTAGGGATCATTGAGTACAACTTTGTACCTTTACCTCAAGACTTAATGACGAGAAAAGGTGGACTTAAAGAAGTAATGAGGGGAATTAACGAAGGAATAAAGCTATTAATAAAACTATTTACTATGAAATACTATTATCATTGTTTTATCAATAGCCCAAAGGTACATATCCCACAAGTAACACATGAAAAAGGACAAGAACCAAAATTTCTATCCTTAGACTTTCAAGACCTACGGCCTAAAATCCATAAATGGAAATAATTCTGCTCATTTCCCCGTTTTTCAGAATTTGCTTGTCTCTTACTTCCATAAGGCAATGTAAGACTTTTCGTAGTGTATAAGCTACAAGCAATATATATATATATATTGTGTGAAAAAAAAAACTCATGTGTTTGCAGATATCTATGAACTTCTGGTTCATTCTGGGCCTGAAGTCTTCCTAAGTTCGGGCCAAGTAAAAGAAGTAAATGCATCATCACATATATGTCTAAAGGTTTAGTGTCATATATTTAACTTAACTTTTAGCATAGTTAGAACATAAAAATGCTTCTTGTTAATAAGTTCATCAGCCTACTCAGATCAACAACAATGCAAAACAGCCCGAGCTGTACCAAATAATTAATTGTTATATTTTGCTTTGATAATGCAAAGTTTATTTACTAGGGTGACTTGACATGTACTTGAGGAGTGTTCGGGTTGGACCCAATGCACATTCCTACTAAATGTCATAAAAGTTATCAACTATTTTTTTGTCAATATCGTTTTCGCCGGGCGCTTCATTTTTGTTTATCTTCATTTTCAAGATGGCGTCAGCCGAAGATGATTCGAAACAACAAAGTATCCTTCAAACACAAAATTCATTAGACAACCAACAGCAATCTATTGATAAGTCATCAGGAGTCCCACTCGGTGATTTTGTTCTTCAACTTGAAGATTATTCACCAACAGTAAGTTCTAGATCTAGATCTAGTACTGTAGTAGCTAAAGAATTACCAGAAAGGATTAAAAAAGACCTGCCCAAAAAGCTGGACTGATGACAATTGTTATTAGATTTAGTATTACATATTTAGCGCATTCTGTCGATAATCTGCCCATAACAGGAATTTATAATCTATGTCTAGATTTCGAATCTAACCTCATTCTTAGAGATAAACTTGTATTCTGCTTAGGAACTTAAAAGTTAGAATCTAGAGCTCAGATCTAGATCTAGATCTATTGTTTTGTTGAGATCTTTAAAGTATGGGGGTATTCAACCTAGATCTATATTCTTCTAGACATCATTGGTTGGAGTAACCAGCATGCCGAAAAACTGATACCACCCACTAGGGGGTGTTCTGCGCTGGTGAACAATAGCTCAAGCGTGGTCAGGTGATGTTTCAGTTGTAAAGGCTGGACGTATCTACTGAGACTCGTATTTGAGGCTCCTTCCTCTGAAGAGGAGTCCTAGATCTGAATTTAAGCCATTTACACTACATTGGCTTTTTGTCACAAGTTTTAGTACTTTTTTTCGATATGTTATAAATACTTTGATTTTAGAGGGAATATTGTGCACAGTACATCTATCATCAAATTATTATCTGAAAAAAAAGTAAATCCACCAATCTAGTGTCCAGCTGTTAAGCATAGGCAATCAATGAATCATGACCTTCCACGCATCCTTTCTCTCGACTCTTGCAGTGTATCTGTCGCTCTTCCTACTTTTAACCACTTTGTTTATCCATTTAACATCTTTTAAGTTCATTTCACGCTATTTTCCCTGCAATCATTCTAGTTGTCACAAGATGTTCTAGTGCTTTTAGAACTATTTTCTCTCTTCAACACTCTATGATTATATGAGTGAACTTCTGTGTCAGCTTCTTGTAACACTTTGTGTGATTTCTCTGCAATCCATGGCATGAGATTTGTAGCATTCTAGGTAGTAACATTTCTGTTGCCTCCAGTTTCTTTTGTTGCTGTTTTGAAATTGTCCGGGCATCGCACCCATAGATCAGAATATAGCACTTCAACTTAAGGCTCTTCTTTTTGTGTGAAGATTGAGTATTTATTGTTTAGGGTCTTCTTGAAAATGCACTTATTTAGCCTAATTTAAATAATTGTTTTCAATCCACTAATTATAACCTAGCTTTAAATATAAGGTCCATCTTCATCGCCATTTGAAATAATGTTCCAACCGGCCTATTATTACTATCAGTGACATTTTCTCTCTTTAACCATGCCAGGTCAGCTTGTGAGGGGCGTCTAGCTTTCAGTGGGTCAAAAATGTCCATGCAAATGCGACTTTGCTTTTGATTCCATAAAACTCTGATGAACATTAGTCACTATATATATAATAGGCAGGTTTCACAGAAAGGTAGCATTCAGAAGTCACCATTCCCCATGACGTCTTGAATGTTCTCGGTTACAACATACAACGTAAAATTTAAGAATATATATAATTTATGAACAGCTTAGTATTTTTTATATGCGATCTTTAAAGCATTATAAAGTTCATTTATTTAAATTCATGTTCTTGTACTTGTAATAGGCTATTAGTAATGCATTAAAAAAATTTCATCATAAGCGGATTCAGCAAATGTGTCAAATAAAATTTAAAAAAAAAATAGCCATTTAGTTTACAAAACTTTTACATAAGTTGAAAAATTGTAGACAAGTTTCAAAATCGTAAAAATGATAAACAGCACACATGTTTGTAAAATTCAAGGAAGTCAATTAATTTCATCTATTTGTGTCTTTTCCTTTATTATTTTTATTTATAAGATTTAAAATTTTGAAAATTTAAGCTTATAATAATTTTGTAATGTGGGTGTTTTCTTTTTTTTTCCTCCAGATCCCAGATTCAGTAACTGGATATTATCTTAACCGTGCTGGGTTTGATGCTTGTGACCCAAGAATGTAAGTCAGTCTGCTTTCTCTCTGGACAAAATGCTATTTAGAGCAACAGGTCAATCTATTGAGAAATTCTCATGAACACATAATTCATGCCGAGTAGTGTTAAACACACCAAATTTTCTTGGAGGACTTAGGAAGATAAATACTGTCACTTTTAAAGATTTCAAATTCTCAAATTCTATCCCCAATTCAGGATCTGATTACAAGATGCCAGGTTCTCTATCAGTCTTTTTCTCTTAGGCACGTTCTGGTTTTTGCAAATGGGTCAAAATGTATTGTTATTTAAATACTTGTCATCTCAGTGTAACTTGAAATCAAATTAAACGAATAAAAGAATAAGGCGCACTTTCAGTGTCCATTTTACTTTTGGTTAACAAAAAAAAACAAGGAGATGCCCCATAAAATTTTTTGTTTCATTCATTTGAATTAAAAATGAATGATTTTTTGCTCATAAACTATGCTCATATCTTTGCGTAAGTTAAAAAGACTTTAGATCTTAAATAATATTGGGACTGTTCTCAGGCTTTACTTATTTTCAGGAGGATGATTTCATATTCCTTTCCACAGCACAAGGCTGATCTCTCTGGCCGCCCAAAAGTTTATTTCAGACATTGCCAACGATGCCCTCCAGCACTCCAAGATGCGATCTTCAGGGCAAAGTGTGAAAAAGCATGGCAAGGTAGGGGTTAAGTTTACACTTAAGTGCTCTGATACCTAGAGAAATGAGGGCTTAGGCATTGGCCTGGCTTTGAATCTGATTAAAAGATAAAAATTGACTTCGATACTTAAAACGCTTTACAGGGAATAGGAAATTAAAAGCCATAGGCTTTCTGTCTTTAGTCAGGTATTAAAGGCAAGCTTGTTTTGGCTTAGTCTGTAAATGTTAACTGAAAAATTATAATAAAGCGAGAACTGCATAAAGTATCAAATTTCTTTGATTTCTGTATTTCTAGCTGTGACCTTGTCAATTTGCATAAATTCTCTCTCATAGAGAGCTAGGAATATTCAGTTGAATTAGGGAGAGGCCAGTCATTGCCTGGTCGCAAAGAGTTGAATGTGAGTGCCACCCAAATGCCTTTGTTTGAAAAGTCAGAACAGAGGAAGCTGTGACTTTCAGCTTTCACATTTTGCTAGAACTGTTCATGTATGCTTTTTTTATTATTATTATTATTTTAAGAATACTTGACATTATGGTTGAATTCCAAGCTATACTTTGTAAATTGAGTGGCTGTGTTGTTCTGGTTAATTTTTTCTAACTTCTATACATATGGTTTCTCAAAAGTATTGCTGTGTAATTGGTATTTTCCAATGGGCAAAAAATAAAAAGTTAATTCAACTCTCTGGTGTTAGTCATCCAGCAATATGAAATAAAAGTGAGAAGACTATTATGTCATTCCCCTATTCAAATGAGTCACATATTGCCCAAACATTTTAGGTTGTCAATTAAAACAAAAATTGAGTTTTCCTAACTTCTCAGGGGTGAAAATTTCATTTAATTATGAGTTATCTTATTTGGCTCATCAGAGTTAGGTTATGAGACCAATACCATATATAAAACCTAACACCCTTACCCTTTTTGTTCTCTCTAAAATCTTGAACAAGAAAACCAAGTTTCTAAAAGAAAAGCATACCATCAAAGCAGTAGGAAATAGACACATAGAAATCATATTTCCTGAAATAAGTAAAGGGTCGTATTGGAATCTTCGCAAGGTTTGAATCTAACGTATACCTTGCATAAATATACTTCATTATCCATTGATAAAGCTATACCAGGCAAAGTTCTTTAGCACCCGTGATCACTGTAATTGAAAGACATTGGCTTCATGTAGCAATTAACAACAAGTGAGTAATATAAAACTAGATTATACTTTGAGGAACTACTTTTCCATCTTTTACATGCTATTTCTTATATTCGAGGTTTCTCTTTTTGCCTGCTGGACCCGCATAATGTTAAAACTATACTGTATACGAGGGCAGGCTGATAAATAAGGGCCGTTTTTGAATAACTTTTTTATTTGAAGGACTACAGAAGCAAGTTATACATCAAATGAAAGCTTAGAGTCTCACCTATCTGATGAACTATCATTTTTCAACATAGTCACCATTGCGTCAATACAGAGGCGCCAGTGTTGTACAAGTTTTCGCATTCCGTCGGCGAAGAATTCTGGTGTCTGGGATCGGCACCAACCGCGAACATCCGCCTCAACTTCTGCATCGGTTTCATAGTGATTTCCTTTGAGATGTTTCTTGAGCAAAGAAAATAAGAAAAAGTCAGACGAGGCCAAATCAGGACTGTATGGCGGATGTGGTATGGTAGGAAGTTCCAACTGCTGTAAAGCGCACTGGGTTTGGCGACTGGTGTGTGGCCGAGCATTATCGTGCTGGATGACAACGTCTTTGACTTTGTCCTGTCAAACCTGTCTGAGTCGGCCCTTCAATGCACGCAGAGTTGACACATATCTCTCTGAATTTATTGTTGTGCCTTCCTCCAAAAACTCAATATGGACGATACCTTCCATGTCCCAGAATATTGTCAGCAAAACCTTTCGAGCTGATGCGACGACTTTGAACTTCTTCGGGGCTGGAGAGTTCTTGTGTCGGTACTGCATAGACTGCATCTTGCTCTCTGGGTCATAGTGATGCACCCAAGACTCGTCACCAGTGATGATGCTCCGCAGAAAACGCTCGCCGTCATGAGTGAATCTTTCCAACAGTTGTGTACAGATCGTTTTCCTCTGTGCCTTCATTTCCACTGTGAGCTGTCTCTGTACCCATCTTGCCGAGACTTTCCTGTAACCAAGGTGGACTGTGATAATGTGATGAACTCGTTCTTTTGAAATGTGTCAACTCTGCGTGCATTGAAGGGCCGACTCAGACGGGTTCGACAGGACAAAGTCAAAGACGTTGTCATCCAGCACGATAATGCTCGGCCACACACCAGTCGCCAAACCCAGAGCGCTTTACAGCAGTTGGAACTTCCTACCATACCACATCCGCCATACAGTCCTGATTTGGCCTCGTCTGACTTTTTCTTATTTCCTTTGCTCAAGAAACATCTCAAAGGAAATCACTATGAAACCGATGCAGAAGTTGAGGCGGATGTTCGCACTTGGTGCCGATCCCAGACACCAGAATTCTTCGCCGACGGAATGCGAAAACTTGTCCAACACTGGCACCTCTGTATTGAACGCGATGGTGACTATGTTGAAAAATGATAGTTTATCAGATAGGTGAGACTCTAAGCTTTCATTTGATGTGTAACTTGCTTCTGTAGTCCTTCAAATAAAAAAGTTATTAAAAAACGGCCCTTATTTATCAGCCTGCCCTCGTAATTCTGCGTTTGTCCATATTGTTATGGGAACCAAAGTATAAAATTCTGAAAGAGACTTAAGGGATAGTTGAAAATTTAGAACTTAATAAAATAAACATGCGCTTTCCTGTCTCACTTCAGGATAAAAAGATGACATTGCAGATGGAGGACTTAACACCCGCTCTGGCAGAGTACGGCATCAACGTAAAGAAACCTGCGTACTTCGTATAGTAGGAGGCTTGAATGCATAGGCCTACAGGTGTAGCTATTGTAATATGTGTATAAATATATTACATAATATCTGTTGTAGAGGCAAGACTTTTGCTCAGTTTTTAAACTAACTTAATATTTTTTACGCTTTTATAATTGTCCTTTATTTTGTACTTTTATGCTCGGACTAGAGAAACCAAAGTTACTTTTTTCAATTACTATTTCTTTTCCTTTTCATTTATTATCTCTGCTGGACTGAAATATTTTCATATTTTAACTTGCTGTTCATTTGAGTACACGGTTCCAATATATTATATTATAACAGGTGCTTTTGAATTCTTTTTTTTATATTTCTTATCACTTTTTCCCCTCCATTTTCTATCGTTTATTTGAGTGTGTGGAAAGTGAATAAGTTGAATGATATGATGTTCCCACAGGGTTATGTAGTGCAATATATGCATTTAGATTTGGATTTTTTTTTCTCCATAAATACCTTGATTTTTTTCATTCCAATTTCCAGGGTTGAAAAAAAAAAGGGAAACAAAAACTTTTCATCTTTGACTTTTTTTCTTTGGTGATTGAGAGCATCTTATAATAATCATCATTTTTTAATAATTTTTTTTTTCCAAATCATTATTACATGAATGTCCTTTTCTATTGTATATGAGGTGTTAAAAAATAAGGATGTCTTCATGTTCATATTTTGAAAAATGGAAAACAGAGCGTTTTGGACACCCGTACATATATGTGTCATATGCATTTTTTTTGTCTGTCTTTCTCTTAATGTCTCTCTTTCTCCATCCCTTTTTCTGATTTGTCTGTTTTTCTGACTCTCATTCCCTCTTTCTTTATCTCTGACCGTGTGTTTGTCTCTCCTCTCTTTCTCTTTCTCTCCCTCTCTCTCTCTACATACATATCTATCTAGCTACTCTCTCTTAACATCACTCTCTACATCTCTTTTTTCTATCCTTTTCTTCCTGTCTGGGTGTGATGTTAAAAGTGTTATTACTTCAGAGGTCAATATATTAGAATTTAAAGACTCTTTAGAGTCCTTGCAAAGCCACATTGTCACCAATTTTTGTTGTTGTATGCTTTATGTCTTATTCAGCTTGTATGAACTGATTGTATGGTTCAGAAGTACTGAACTCTCCTATTATGTTGTTCATAAACAATGCTTTGTCATTGACAAAATGTATACAGTAAATAAATGTTTGGCTTGATGAAATGGCTTTATGTAATTTTTTTAACAATTTAAGATACGAAATACATCTGTAACTGGTGTAAACTTCACAAGGCGTTATTTTTTTCACTTTTCTGTATTTTTACTGTAGGAAATAAAATCATGAAATTGTGAAAAAAATTTGTTTGGTGAGAATGGTTACTGGTTCTTAATTTTGATTTAGTAGTGATGAATTTATTTTATTAAATCAAATTTCATTTGGCTCATTAGATTCATGTACAATAAAATTCACCATCATAAAGGGTTTTGCTCTCTTTTTCCAATTAATTGTGAGTGGCTCAAGCTTTTGAACAAATAATACATTTAATTTATATATTTCTTTTTCATTGTTAATCAGTAATGTATATAATTATATATATGTATATTACTTTTTCATTGTAAATCCATTACTTTTTAAATTTTGAAAGACTTGTTTTTCTAATTGTTAGGTTCAAGGCAAAAGTGCCGGGAAATAATGTTTTTATTTAAGGTAATGTAACTCGAATTCAGGAAAA
>JAWDGP010006840.1:0-10000 GCA_033675545.1 Elysia crispata | reverse complement strand
TACCTACTTTTTACGGCTCGGCTGTGGCGTGCACGAGAACAGAGAGCCGACGGTCGGCAGGTCGAGTCGTATGTCCTGGCATCTTGTACCCACGGGCATGCAAGTCTTACGACAGTGTGAGCTCTAACTGGGACACATATCTTTCTAGAATCTCACAATGGTTCTTAGGGTAAAAAGAAGAAAATCAACAATCATCAAAACGCTTTATTGGATGAGAACGTTTTTACTGTGTGGCAGGTGCCTGTTGTTATTGTTTCATTTGTTTATCGTTTTCCTGTTTATTAGTTGTTTTTTTTCCTGGCAGTCTTTCAATTGCCTGCTTCTTTTCTTAGCACATGTTTGTTCCCATTCTTTAATTTTTTGTTGTTTTTGTTTTCGCGCGGGTCGTCAATTTGATAAATGAAACGCGAATATTAGGTATTATCATGTGATTTTCAATCGCTCTTTCTATATAATTTTTTTTTCATTATTCTTTAATTGCGATGGTGCATATAGGAAAGAATGATTCTAATAGATGACTTTCACTTCTGGATTGTTATGTTCTAGCTAGATACAAATCAGGAATAGAGTAAAGGTGTGGGATTATTAGTTAATGATCTTGGCAAAGCTTGAATGAATGTTCGACAATTTTACCTAGAGAGTCTCCAAATCGTTCCAAACAGTCGTTTTGACTGTCCAAGCTTAATTCTAGTCCAGATCAAGATGTAAGCGTGTGACTGTAAATGGGTGTTAGGAAAGAAAGCTTGCGCCAAAGTGAATACGAATTAAATCACTGAATGTAAAGGCACTTAAGCTATCATGTAAACTATTCTCTTAGACATAAAAATATATTATACCCATAAACAACTAGATCAGTTAAACCAGATAGACATTACCTGGCGCTATATTCATGAGAAGACTTTGGCCAAAAAATTTGACTATCTTAAGTAAAAAAAAAAATTTAGTCCCAGGACATATTTCGGAGAATTTTTTTATACAAAATTTTGGCTTGAAGTTCCACCTGACTCGAGGCTGCACTAAGGACTCAAACTTGGCGTACGTCTATTGATTCCCTAACAACACTTTTTTAAATTCTTATTTTTGTGGCCTTTTTAGTTACAGTAGGGTGATTGTTTAGCCTAAATGGACCAGTAGATCCCGTTAGAGCTAGATCTAGCTTGAGATCTAAATTTAGACCCAATCAACCAAGTTCCCTTATTGTGGTAATTATCGGCAACTTAAGTTCTTGTCTGAGGTGCTTTTTATCTCCCTTATCAAAAAAGAAGGAAATAAAAAAAAAAGGCAAGAACGAAGTGGGTAAGTTTTTTTTCTTATTTTTTCTATAAATCATATTTGATGTTGTTCTTATTCTAGGCATAGTTTTCTTCTGTGAGAGTATGCGTCAGAGTTACGGTCATGTGACAATGTTCAGGATGAGAAATATGCCGCAAATGTTAAAAAAAACAATTAAAAAATGGCTCATGTGGCAGGAACTGCACCTTTAAGTACGATAGATGCATGCCTCAATCAGGCTCTATCAGTTACAAAAAGATTCTTAGGGAAAACTTTTGGAATGATTTTAAGATTTCCGAAAATGATTATACTCCTTCGAATGTACACCCACCATCAGGAGAAGGTAGAAATTGTTGTGTAATAACTGTAATATCACAATTCGAAAAGAAAGGTGTAGAAGAAGAATATCAGGCTGGTGAAGGGTAGAATATTATTTGAAACAATTTTGAGCAGCTGTTTGGAAGTTACTAGAGAAATGGTTGACAAGGAGGTACAGCTGCATGGACTGGGATGGACACGTAGTTTGAGAAGACAAAACAAGCCGTTTGGAGGTGGAATCCGTAGCTACTTGGAAGCGTCATACAGGAAATTTAGGTAGGGATAAACACGTAGTAGTAAAGAATGTATAGGCTGTCTATATAAAGACAGACTTGATGTTTGGAAACATTCTTTAAGCTCTTGTGGTCCGAACAGACGCGTTGCTCTTGAGACTTCACGCATCATGTCAGTACGAGACTCAAGCTGTTTGATACGACGGTAAGGGCTGTTTGCTGGAGAAAAATAGTGCTGTTTTGGCGGGGATGGAGAAGCTTTGGGAGCGGGAGCTACAAGCTCAGCGGATGGGTTTTGAGACGCTATTAAGACACGTGAAAATTGCCAAGTTGTTGAAGTGCTCTAAAACAAGTTGCGGGATGTTTGAGAATGTAATGAAAAGATACGCTGAGACAGATGGATGTTTTAAACTGCCTGAAGAAAAAAGGTAATATATTTTGACAGATATTTCAGACTGTTTGAGATAATAATGACGGGATACTATAATGGTATGCTTAAGATAATAATAATAATAGTAATAATGAGATATTGTAATGATTTATCAAGATGTGTGAGACAATAATAATGAAATATTTTAATGATTTGTCAAGATTTGTGAGACAATAATGAGATATTTTGATGATGTTTCACTGTCAGAATGTGTGCGACAATAATAATGGGATATTCTGATAATGTGTCACTGTCAGGATAAGTGAGACAACAATAACGAGATATTCTGATGATGTGTCACTGTCAGGATAAGTGAGACAACAATAACGAGATATTCTGATGATGTGTCACTGTCAGGATAAGTGAGACAACAATAACGAGATATTCTGATGATGTGTCACTGTCAGGATAAGTGAGACAACAATAACGAGATATTCTGATGATGTGTCACTGTCAGGATAAGTGAGACAACAATAATGAGATATTTTGATGATGTTTCACTGTCAGAATGTGTGCGACAATAATAATGGGATATTCTGATAATGTGTCACTGTCAGGATAAGTGAGACAACAATAACGAGATATTCTGATGATGTGTCACTGTCAGGATAAGTGAGACAACAATAACGAGATATTCTGATGATGTGTCACTGTCAGGATAAGTGAGACAACAATAACGAGATATTCTGATGATGTGTCACTGTCAGGATATATAAGAAAATAATAATGAGATATTCTGATGATGTGTCACTGTCAGGATAAGTGAGACAACAATAACGAGATATTCTGATGATGTGTCACTGTCAGGATATATAAGAAAATAATAATGAGATATTCTGATGATGTGTCACTGTCAGGATATATAAGAAAATAATAATGGGATATTCTGATAATGTGTCACTGTCAGGATAAGTGAGACAACAATAACGAGATATTCTGATAATGTGTCACTGTCAGGATAAGTGAGACAACAATAACGAGATATTCTGATGATGTGTCACTGTCAGGATAAGTGAGACAACAATAACGAGATATTCTGATGATGTGTCACTGTCAGGATAAGTGAGACAACAATAACGAGATATTCTGATGATGTGTCACTGTCAGGATAAGTGAGACAACAATAACGAGATATTCTGATGATGTGTCACTGTCAGGATATATAAGAAAATAATAATGAGATATTCTGATGATGTGTCACTGTCAGGATATGTAAGAAAATAATAATGAGATATTCTGATAAACTGTCAATGTCAAGACGTGTGAGACAATAATTATGATATATTCTGATGATGCGTCACTGTCAGGATGTATGAGACAATAATAAAGAGATATTTTGATGATATGTCAGAATGTGAGAAAACAATAATAATGAGACATTCAGATGATATGTCAGGATGTGAGAGAATAATAATGACGACAATGAGATATTCTGATCATGTGTTAGGAGGAGGGAGACAATAAAAATGGGATATTCCGATGATGTGTCACTGTCAAGGTGTGTTAGACAATCATAAGTAGATATTCTGATGATGTTTCCCTGTCAGGATGTAAGAGAAAATAATAATGAGATATTCTGATGAAATGTCAGGATGTGTGATAAAAATTTAATGAGATATTTTGATAATGTGTCATAGTTAGAATGTGTGAGACAATCATAATGAGAAATTGTAATGATGTGTTAGGATGTGCGGGACAATAATACCGAGATATTCTTATGCCACTGTCAGGATCTGAGAGACAATAATAATGATATATTCTGATGACGTAAAAGGATGTTTGAGAAAATAATAATGAAATATTCTGATGATGTATGAGGATTTGTGAGAGAATAATGATGAGATATTCTAATGGTGGGTCAGAATTTTGGGATAACAATAATAATGAGATAATCTGATGATGTGTGATAATATGTATGTGTGAGACAACAATAATGAAATATACTGATGATGTGTCGGAATGTGTGAGACAATAATAATGAGATATTTGGATGATATGTCACTGTCTCGATGTGTGAGCCAGTAAAAATTAGATATTCTGATGATGTATCACTGTCAGGATGTGTGAGACAATCATAGAGGTGTTATTCTGCTGATGTGTCAAGATGTGAGAGACAATAATAATAAGATATTCTGATGAAGTATCACTGTCAGGATGTGTGAGACAATAATAATGAGATATTTTGATGTGTCAGGATGTGAGAGATAATGATATTAGAAATTATGATGATGTGTCAAGATGTGAGAGACAATAACATTGAGTTATTTGGAGGATGTATCAGGATGTGTGAGACAGAAATAATGAGATAATTTAATGATATTTCAGACTGTGATAGACAATAATAATGAGATATTCTGCTCATGTGTCACTGTTATTACGTGTGATGCAATAATAATGAGATATTCTGATGATGTGTTACTGTCAGGAGGTGACAGACAAAAGTTATTAGATATTTTGATCATGTGTCACTGCCAGGATGTGGAAGCGATAATAATGAGTTATTCTGATGCTGTCTCAGGATGTGTGACACAAAAATAATGAGATGTTTTTTATGATGTGACTTTGTAAAGATGAGTGAGACAATCATAATAAGATAATCTGATGATATGTCAGAATGTGTGAGACAATAATAATGAGATATTCTGATGATGTGTCACTGTCAGGATGTGTGAGACAATAATAATGAGATATTCTGATGATGAGTCAGGATGTGTGAAACAATCCTAATGAGATATTCTGAAAATTTTTAGCATATGTGAGGCAAGAAAATTGAGATATTCTGATGATGTATCAAGATGTGTGAGACAATAATAATGGGATAATTTTATGATGTGCCAGGATGTGAGAGACAATAAAAATGAGACATTCTAGTGATGTTTCACTGTCAGGGTGTGTGAGACAATAATAATGAGATATTCTATAAACAACAATGATTATAATAATAATAATAATATTAATAATAATAATAATAATAATAATAATAATAATAATAATAATAATAATAATAATAATAATAATAATAATAATAATAATAATAATAATAATAATAATAATAATAATAATAATATAATAATAATAATAATAATAATAATAATAATAATAATAATAATAATAATAATAATTATAATAGTAATAATAATAATAATAATAATAATAATAATAATAATAATAATAATAATAGTAATAATAATAATAATAATAATAATAATAATAATAATAATAATAATAATAATAATAATAATAATAATAATAATAATAATAATAATAATAATAATAATAATAATAATAATAATAATAATAATAATAATAATAATAATAATAATAATAATAATAATAATAATAATAATAATAATAATAATAATAATAATAATAATAATAATAATAATAATAATAATAATAATAATAATAATAATAATAATAATAATAATAATAATAATAATAATAATAATAATAATAATAATAATAATAATAATAATAATAATAATAATAATAATAATAATAATAATAATAATAATAATAATAATAATAATAATAATAATAATAATAATAATAATAATAATAATAATAATAATAATAATAATAATAATAATAATAATAATAATAATGAGATATTCTGATGACGGGATAGGTTGACTGAGATAATAATTATTAGATATTGTAGTACACGTTTTAGGATGTATGAATTTGTACAGAAGATATTTTCCTTCTGGATATTAAAAGTTGTGTCCTTTCTGCACCTATCCGTCGGGCGTTCCTACCAATTAATCTTGATTCTCCCTATTTCTTAATGTTTCGTCCTACGCTCTGAGCCTTTGGTCTACTTGCCTGTGGTTTACGTTCTCTCCTTATTTCCATCTGTGGAACCTAATTACAGCTTCAGTTGTGTTGTATAATGGTATTAAATGGCCACATGGCAATACCCGATCGAGAGAGAGACAAGAGAGAGAGAGAGAGAGAGAGAGAGAGAGAGAGAGAGAAAGAGAGGGAGAGAGACAGATAGACAGACAGACAGACAGACAGAGACAGAGACAGAGAGAGGGAGACAGACAGACAGACAGATGGACAGACAGACAGACAGAGAGAGAGAGAGAGAGACAAGTACACACATGACAGAAAGAGATGAGACAGAGATACAAAGAGCAACGTAAGAGTCTCATGTCGCTATACGTCTCTACAGTTATGTCAGCGTCACTATATAATGCCAGGCTGTGACTGCAACATGCACCAACTAGAAGACCTCGGCCATCTTATCGGAAAGACGAGCTTTATAAGAGGTCAGTGGTTGCCTGAAGAAGCAAGACGTTCAGGGACCGCTCTCAGACTACTACCACCATAAACTTATGTGGTGGATAGAAGAGACGCCTTTCCGAGTTATCTGAAATTGCATTTCTTCGATGAAAAACTACGCCAATCATGAATCTCAATTCAGTTTTAAATAATACACTTTTCCATGTATTATGTACCATTTGTCATGATGTATGGAATGTAACAGCTTCGATCAAAGTTGGAGCACACAGTGATCAATATTAACATCATCAATATTATTATTATTATTATTATTATTATTATTATTATTATTATTATTATTATTATTATTATTATTATTATTATTATTATTATTATTATTATTGTTATTATTATTATTACTATTATTATTATTATTATTATTATTATTATTATTATTATTATTATTATTATTATTATTATTATTATTATTATTATTATTATTATTATTATTATTACTTATATAATCTTCAAATGAAATGTTCTTGATAATTGTATCCATTTTGTACGGGAAAAAGATCTCCCTCACCCCGCAGACAGTGAGTCGCTGGCTAGATGGAGGCTTCTTAACCCTGAAACAGTGAGTAGCTGGCTAGATAGAGGCTTCCTACCCAACATGAGTGAGTAGCTGGCTAGCTGGAGGATCCCCACCCAACACACAATGAGTCGCTGGCTAGCTGGAGGCTCCCCAAACCACACACAATGAGTCGCTGGCTAGCTGGAAGCTCCCCAATCCACACACAGTGAGTCACTGGCTGGCTGAAGACTCCCCACCCCACACACAGTGAGCCTCTGGCTAGGTAGAGGCTTCTTAACCCTGAAACAGTGATTCGTTGGCTAGCTAGAGGCTTCCTACCCCACATAAGTGAGCAGCTGGCTAGCTGGAGGATCCCCAAACCACACACAATGAGTCGCTGGCTAGCTGAAGACTCCCCACCACACACACACACAATGCGTCGCTTGCTAGCTGAAGACTCCCCAACCCACAAACAATGAGTCACTGGCTAGCTGAAGACTTCCCACCCCAAACACAGTGAGTCGCTGGCTAGGTGGAGGCTTCACACCCCTAACACAGTGAGTGGTTGGCTAGCTGAAAACATCCCCATCACACACACAATGAATCGCTGGCTAGCTGAAGACTCCCCAACCCACCAACAATGAGTCGCTGGCTAGCTCAAGACTCCTCAACCCACAAACAGTGAGTTGCTGGCTAGCTGAAGACTCCCCACCCGACACACAGAAAGTCGCTGGCTAACTGAAGACTCCCCACCCCACAAACAATGAGTTGCTGGCTAGCTGAAGACTCTCCACCCCGCACAAAGTGAGTCGCTGACTAGCTGAAGACTCCCCAACCCACAAACAATGAGTCGCTGGCTAGCTGAAGACTCTCCACCCCGCACAAAGTGAGTCGCTGGCTAGCTGAAGACTCCCCACCCCACACACAGTGAGTCGCTGTCTTGCTGAAGACTTCCCACCACACACAATGAGTCGCTGTCTAGCTGAAGACTCCCCACCCCACACACAATGAGTCGCTGGCTAGCTCAAGACTCCCCACCCCACACCCAATGAGTCGCTGGCTAGCTGAAGTCTCCCCAACCCCACACACATTGAGTCGCTGGCTAGGTGAAGACTCTCCACCCCGCACAAAGTGAGTCGCTGGCTAGCTGAAGACTCCCCACCTCACAAACAATGAGTCGCTGGCTAGCTGAAGACTCCCCACCTCACAAACAATGAGTCGCTGGCTAGCTGAAGACTCCCCACCCCACAAAAAGTGAGTCGCTGGCTAGCTGAAGACTCCCCACCCCACACAAAATGAGTCGCTCGCTAGCTCAAGACTCCCCACCCCACACACAATGAGTCGCTGGCTAGCTGAAGACTCTCCACCCCACACACAGTGAGCCGCTGGCTAGTTGAAGACTCAACCGCCCCCACACTATGAGTAGCGGGGTAGCTGAAGACTCACGCTGGCTAGCTGAAGACTCCCCACCCCCCACACAATGAGTCGCTGGCTAGCTGAAGACTCCCCACCCCACACACAATGAGTCGCTGGCTAGCTGAAGACTCCCCACCCCACACACAGTGAGTCGCTGGCTTTAAATACTACCGGTCTCATTGACTCTGGTTTCAAGTTATGGGTTAATATTGAAGCGAAAAATATTATAACCCCCCCTCCACACACACACACACATTTCTCTCTTTTTCTCTCTCACTCTCTGTCTCTTTGCCTAAGCATTAAAATTTATTGTTTTCTTTAAATAACGATGCTTTTACAGGATGTTACCATTTTACTGTCCCCTTGGATCTTTTTCTAGCAAATATAGCAGTGAAAAGAATTATTTTGGTGCAATTTTTCAATTTCAGTTTTTAGAAATAAAGAAAATAACTAAAAAAACAAAAACCTCTCATACAGATGTGCAGAAATGTTGGAGTTTTAGTATGAAGAAAAAAAAGTCTGCATGCCTTTAAGTTTAGAGAACTGGAATTCACTGATGGATAATCTGTAGATTATGGATATTTAAATATGTGAAAGAACGATTGGTTGGACATTGTTTTGTTTCTGTTCCGACGCTCTCATGGTCTGAAGGAGGAGCACCAGGCACAAGGATCCAGAGGGCGCATTCAGCTGGTAGCTCTTGTGCTGCTACTGATGTCTGGCCATTCACAGTATTCCCTCGTGGGTGAAGTGTCCACTCCCGGTCACTTGGTGATAACCGGTCGATGGACGCAGGTTAAAAACTTCCTTCCGGACTAATCGGTTGTTGAGAGAGTATAAGTGTGTTCGTCCAGGTATTGGCTAGGAGGGCTCGGTGAATGACCACAGCAGTAATGGACAGGGACCGTACTGCCCCTCCCCCCGTCAGTCTGACAACAGACAGGCAAAGAGAGGACGAGAGAGGTTGAGAGGGAAAAAGAGGGAGGGGTGAGGGAGAGAGAGAGAAAGAGAGGCATAAAGGGAGGTGGAAGGAAGAGAGAAAGAGAAAGATAGAAAGGGGAGAGAGAAAGAGACAGAGAGGAAGCGAAAGAGAAAGGCAGAGAAAGAGGAAGAGCCAGGCAAAGAGACAGAAAAAGAGAGACTTCATTGCAATCTTTTTTGTGATTTGCCCATCCCATTTCTAGGTGTGAATGTGTTCTACACGCGAAATTGGTCCTCACAGATTACAAGTTTCAAAATAAAGCATTGTTGAATATAAAAAATCAAACATGCAGCAAGTCCAAAGCATCAGAGGGAAAAAAAGGTTTTGTTAAATAAATTCAGGGAGAAGAAAGAAAAAAATATGCTTAGAGGAGAAACAGAGAAAGATAAGAGACGAAATCAATAAGAATTTGTAAATCCAAGTATTATGGATATTTGCTGAAAAAGAGGTTGAGCGTGACAGTTTGTATTTGTGAAATTCCTTACTTTGTTGCCACATTTCATGGAAGCTATATCAGCTGCAGTAGTTGTAAGATTTATAGTAGTAGT
>JAWDGP010006837.1:2500-17101 GCA_033675545.1 Elysia crispata | reverse complement strand
TCTCTCTCTCTCTCTCTGTCTCTGTCTCTGTCTCTGTCTCTGTCTCTCTCTCTCTCTCTCTCTCTCTCTCTCTCTCTCTCTTTCTGCCTCTTTCTCTCTGTGTCTTCCTCGTTCTCTCTCTTTCCTTTGTCTTTTCTTTGCGACTCTTTCTTTTCCGGACTTTTTCCCTTCCATGATCTCTCAATCTTTCTCTCTCACTCTCTCTCTCTCACTCTCTTTCGCTCTCTCTCTCTGACACACTCTCTCTCTCTCTCCCTCTCTCTCTATCTCCATCTTTCTATCCATCTCAATATCTATCTCTCTTTTCTTTGCCTCTTTCTCTGCTTCTCTCTCTCTCTCTCTTCACTCTCTCTCTATATATATATCTCTCTCTCCCTTTCTCTATCTCTCTCTCTCTCTCTCTCTAGAGAGAGAGAGAGAGAGAGAGAGAGAGAGAGAGCGAAATAGCGACACAACGTAAGAGAGAATTAGTAATTTACTGTCATAGACATACAGATAAAAATTATTTCGAAAATGAGATAAGTAGGGCAGGGAAGAAAAAAAAAAGAAGCAGAGAGAGAGAGAAAGAGAGAGAGAGAGAGAGACAGACAGACAGACAGACAGACAGACAGACAGACAGACAGACAGACAGAGAGAGGCAGAGAGAGAGAGAGAGAGATCGGAAAAGGAAGAATAAGAAAAAGAAGAAAGAAATAGCGACACATAGAGAGGAATATTAAGTAATAAACTTTCAGAGAAATAGACAAAAAGTTTTTAAAAATGTATCAAAAGTGAAAGAGGAGAGGCAAAGAAGAAAGAAAAAGCGAGAGAGAAGAAGAGAGAGGGAGAGAGTTAGTGAGTGAGAGAGAGAGAGAGAGAGAGAGAGAGAGAGAGAGAGAGAGAGAGAGAGAGAGAGAGAGAGAGAGAGAGAGGTAGAGGAAGATGCAGAAAGTGAAACATACAGTTAGACAGAAAGGTCAGGTTTTAAATAGAGAAAGAGAGGCAAAGAAAAAAGGAAGAGCGAAAGACAGAGTGATAGACTGGACTCTAAATGTGCGTCGCTATTTCTTTCTTTTCTTCCTGATTCTCTCTCTTCCTGATTTTTCCTTTTCCTCACTATCTCTCCTTCTGTCTCCCTCTGTTTCCTTCTCTCTATCTCTTCTCTCTCTCTCTCTCTCTCTCTCTCTCTCTCTCTCTCTCTCTGTCTATCTTTCTGCCTCTTTTTCGCTATGTCTTCCTCGTTCTCTCTCTTTCCTTTGTCTTTTCTTTGCGACTCTTTCTTTTCCCGACTTTTTTCCTTCCATGATCTCTCAATCTTTCTCTCTCACTCTCTCTCTCTCTGTCACTCTCTCTCTCTCTCCCCTCTCTCAGTGTCTTTTTTTTTATTTAAATCACTTTATGTGTACCTGTGTGCCCCTATTTCTTTCTTTTTCAGGTCATATCCCTTCCATTCCGCCCCTCTCCCTCTCCCTCTCTTGCTCGTTCCCTCTCTCTCTCTCTCTCCGTTTTCTTTTCTTTTCGACTCTAATGTCATTTTGACTATTTTTTATATCTTTCTGTACGTATCTTCATCAGTGTATTACCTAGTCTACCTCTGTAACTGTGGGTCGCTATTTTTTCTCTCTCTTTTTGGCTTCTCTTCTTTCACTCTCCCTGTCTCTCTCTCTGTCTCTCTGTCTCTCTGTCTCTCTCTCTCTCTCTCTCTCTCTCTCTCTCTCTCTCTGCTTTCTTTTCTTTGCCTATCTTATGTCATTTTCGAAACATTTTTTAAAAATTTTGAATAGAAGTGACTATCGCAGTTTATTACTCCTTTTTTCTGTGGCTATTTATCTCTTCTTCTTCCACACAATCTCTCCTTCTGTCTCCCTCTGTTTCTCTTTCTCTCTCTCTCTCTCTTTACCCCCTCTCTACCCTCTTTCTCTCTGTCTCTGTCTGTCTATCTGTCTGACTCTCTCTATCTCTGTCTTGCTTGTTCGCTCTATCTCTCTGTCTCTCTCTCTCTCTCTCTCTCTCTCTCTCTCTCTCTCTCTCTCTCTCTCTCTCTCTTGCTTGTTCGCTTCTCTACGAAAAGATGCAATTTTTATTTGTTTTTCTTTTATTACTTTTTAAACATGGATTCCCGAAAATTTCGCTTTTCACTGGTTTATTTCTTCAACACGTAAGGCCACATTAGAGTTCATGCGCTTATTGAGTGATTCATTCGTGTGGCTATTTCTTTCTTCGCTTAGTGGTTCTCCGGTTTCACACTTACTAGCTCTCTTTCCGTATCTCTCTTTCTTCAGTCTCTCTCTCACTCTTTCTCTTTCTCTCTCCCTTGCTTGTTCGTTCTAAATTCTTTTTTCTCTTCTTTGCGACTTTAATGTCAGTTTTACTTTTTTTTTTTCCGTCCCTGTCAATGTTAATTTATTACTCTCTATCTGTATTTAACTGTGTGTGGACTAATTCTGTCTTTTATTTTTGGTTCGTCTATTTCCGCTCTCTCTTTCTCTCCCTCTCTCTGTCTCTCTCTATCTTTCTCTCTTGCTCTCTCTCTCTCTCTCTCTCTCTCTCTCTCTCTCTCTCTCTCTTCCTTCCTTCAATGTCCTCTTTTTAGAATATTTTTTTTATTCTTTTTCCTGTAACGATTTCGGAATATTACTCAATCTTTGTCTCTAGCTGCAAATTACCTATTCTTTATCCTCCTTCTCATTTTCTGCTCACTCTCTCTTCTCTCCCTGTCTCTGTCTCTGTCTCTGTCTCTCTTTCTGCCTCTCTCTGTCTCTCTCTCTCTCTCTCTCTCTGGCTATTTCCATTCCATGCTCTCTCAAACTTTCCCTCCCTCTCTCTCTCTCTCTCTCTCTCTCTCTCTCTCTCTCTCTCTCTCTCTCTCTCCTTCTTTTCTTAACCTCTGTTCTATGACTATTGATATTTTTCCCTAAATTATCTGTCTATGTCTGTATATAACTCACTCTTTCTCAATACCTATGTGTCCCTAGCTATTTTCATTCCATGCTCTCTCTATTTCTCTCTCTCTCTTTCGCACAATCTCTCTTCTCTCTCTCTCTCTCTCTCTCTCTCTCTCTCTCTCTTTTGCACAATCTCTCTTCTCTTTCTCTCTCTCTGTATCTCTCTTCTTCTCTTCACTAATGTCATTTTTGAAACTATTTCTTATTATATTTAATAAATGTGTCCATGGTATTTTATTACTCTTTCTTTCTCTCTAACTGTGTGTCGCGATTTCTTTCTTCTCTTCCTAATTCTTTCTCTTTCACGCTATCTCCCGTTCTGTCTCCTTCTGTTTTTCTCTTATTCTCTTAATCCACTCTTCATTTCTCTCTCTCTCTTTATTTCTCTCTCTCTCTCTCTCTCTCTCTCTCTGTCTGTCTGTCTGTCTGTCTGTCTGTCTCTCTCTCTCTCTCTTTCCTTCTTTTCTTAACCTCTGTCCTGCTGACTTTTGATATTTTTTTCTTGAATATCTCTCTCTCTCTGGATATAAGTCACTCTTCTTAAATACCTGTGTGTCCCTTGTTATTTCCATTCCATGCTCTCTCAATCTTTCTCTCTCTCTCTACCTCTCTCTCTCTCTCATTCTATCTCTCTCTGTCTCTCTCTCTCTTCCTCTCTCTCTTTCTTTTCTCAGCCTATGTTCTATGACTATTGATATTTTTTTCCTGAAATATCTGTCTATGTCTGTATATAACTCACCCTTTCTCAATACACAGTACCTGTGTATCCCTAGTTATTTCCATTCCATGCTCTCTCAAACTTTCCCTCTCTCTCTCTCTTAATCTTTCCCTCTCTCTCAATCTTTCCCCCCCTCTCTCTCTCTCTCTCTCTCTCTCTTTCCTTCTTTTAATTCTTAACCTCTGTTCTATAACTATTGATATTTTTTCCTGAAATATCTGTCTATGTCTGTATATAACTCACTCTTTCTCAATACCTATGTGTCCCTAGCTATTTCCATTTTATGCTCTCTCTCTCTCTCTCTCTCTCTCTCTCTCTCTCTCTCTCTCTCTTTTTGCACAATCTCTCTTCTCTTTCTCTCTCTCTGTATCTCTCTTTCTCTCTCTCTAAAGTCATTTTTGAAACTATTTCTTATTATATTTAATAAATGTGTCCATGGTATTTTATTAATTTTTCTTTCTCTCTAACTGTGTGTCGCGATTTCTTTTTTCTCTTCCTAATTCTTCCTCTTTCGCGCTATCTCTCGTTCTGTCTCCATCTGTTTTTCTCTTATTCTCTTAACCCATTCTTCATTTCTCTCTCTCTCTCTCTCTCTCTCTCTCTCTCTCTCTCTTTCTCTCTCTTTTTTTCTCTATCTCTGTCTCTCTCTTCCTCTATCTCTCTCTCTTTCCTTCTTTTCTTGACCTCTGTTCTATGTCTATTGATATTTTTTGTCCTGAAATATCTGTCTATGACTGTATATAACTCACTCTTTCTCAATACCTTTGTGTCCCTCTTCTATCAAAAAACCTGAACTTCTGTCCAACACCTAGCGCAATCAACCTTATAGAACTCAGTGAGGGCCTTTACAGATTTTCTCGTCGCTTCCGTCTCGCCGAATTTTTCTACGACGAAGACGACGAGGAAACAGACCACACTACACACTCACAATCACCCCCTCTTGCCTTTCTCCGCAAACCTAGCTCTTTCACCCCTGATACTGGTAGAGATTTAGCCTTAGACACTTTCATTAAAGGGGTGTCTTCTGAAATTATATTAGAAAGACAAAAAAACATTTTCTCTTATCTCCGCAACGAGGAGAAAGAAGCTCTCCGAGAGCTTAGAGATAATGAGAAGATCACCATCAAACCTGCTGACAAAGGTGGGGCTGTCGTGGTTATGGACACCACCGACTATATTGGAGAGTGCACTAGGCAACTCGACAATACTACTTATTATAGGATACTTACCTCTGACCCTACCAATAGCTGTAACAAAAAGATCCAAGAAGCCATAGATAAAGGGATAGAGGAGAAGGAAATTAGTTCAGAGATAGGCAAAGCCCTCCTCGTGCCTCATCCCACTCCGGGAAGGTTTTATATCCCTCCCAACATCCACAAAGAAGGGAACCCAGAGAGGCCCATCATAGGTGGTAATGGGTGCCCCACAAAGATTATATCTCAATTTGTGGACTACCATATGAAGGACTTAGTCAGCCAGCTACCTTCATATGTGCAGCACGACATGGATTTCCTCCGAAAAATCCATGATATCAATAAGACAGGCCCTCTTCCTCCAGATACCTTTCTATGTACAATGGATGTCAGCGCAATGTACACTAATATCCCACATAAGGAAGGTACGGACGCCTGTCGCATAGCGCTGGAGGAAGGCAGAGATCCGGGTACATTTGGACCCATGGCCGTGCCAAACTAGAAGCATTCATCCAACATGCTAATACATTTCACCTTACCATCAAATTCACCAGCATTATCTCGCCCATCCACGTTCCATTCCTTGACGTCATGGTCACTCTACTAGGCAACTATATCCACACAGACCTTTACTCTAAACCCACAGACACCTTCAATTACCTGCATTGGTCCTCATGCCACCCACAACACACTAGACGTAGCATCCCATACAGGCTCGCATTTAGCTTGCTTAGAATTTGTTCCTCAGAAGCTGCTCTCACACGTAGACTCAACGATCTTAAACACCATCTCAAAAACGCGGTTTGCCCCACAAACATATTTAAGCTGCCATTAACAAAGCCCTAGAAGCACCTAGATCAAAAGCCCTACAGAGAAAGGATAGATCCCTTACACAGAGCCAGAGAATTCCTTTAGTGTTAACATACAACCCAGCCCTATCAAACATCCCATCTATCCTAAAAAAATACTTCCCTCTTCTCCAAACTTCAGATCGATGCAAAAAAGCCATCCCGACCCTCCCCATGGCAGCTTTCCGCAGACCCAAAAACCTTCGTGACTCATTAGTGCACTCATCCGCGTCAAGACGAGACACTGTACTCAGCAGACCATGCAACATCCCCAGATGCATGACATGCACATCCATCACATCATCGACTACATTCACCTCCACAATCACCCGCAAGTCATACAACATTCTACATAGCCTCTCTTGCCACTCACACAACGTCATCTATCTCATAACATGTAACCTATGCAGCAAACAATATGTAGGGCTAACATCACAAACACTACGCAAACGGTTCATCACACACAGATTCAACATTAATAACGATAGAGGCGACGCTGTTGCCAAACACTTTAACCTTCCTGGGCACACCATCAGCCACGCAAAAATAACACCGATAGATCAGTTACTCACAGCAGATATGATAGGCCTTCAAAACAAAGAAACATTCTGGATACACACATTACAGACACTAGAACCACAAGGTATCAACATCAACGACCAAGCAACGTTTTCAATTACACAAATCCATAAACACACCTAACTTGCCAGGCCGGCGGGGTGCCACCTTGGATTTAAAAGGAAAAAAGAAAAAAAGAAAAAAATAGTTATTATACACAAGAGAGCCCAAGAGAGACATAGAGAAAGAAAGAGAAACGAAGAGAGAGAGAGAGAGAGAGAGAGAGAGAGAGAGAGAGAGAGAGAGAGAAAGAGTGAGAGGGAAGAGGACGGAGATGACAAGAATGATGAGAGATAGATATTGACAGGCAGAAAAACTAATACATGTAAAGGAAAGATAAAGAACACAAAAGAGAGAGAGAGAGAGAGAGAGAGAGAGAGAGAGAGAGAGAGAGAGAGAGAGAGAGAGAGAGAGAGAGAGAGAGAGAGAGAGAGAGAGAGAGAGAGAGAGAGAGAGAGAGAGAGAGAGAGAGAGAGAGAGAGAGAGAGGGAGAGAGAGGGAGAGAGGGAGAGAGAGAGAGGAGAGGGAGAGGGAGAGAGAGATTAGACTTAGAGATAAATAGAATGTGGGAGAAAGATACACATTAACAGAATGAGAGTCTTTAGGGGATAAAGAGAGATTCACTGTTAAATGTCAACATTAAACAAGCAAGAGAGAGAGAGAGAGAGAGAGAGAGAGAGAGAGAGAGAGAGAGAGAGAGAGAGAGAGAGAGAGAGATTAGACTTAGAGAGAGTGAGAGATTAGACTTTGAGATAAATAGAATGTGGGAGAAAGAAAGATAAGAGATACAACGCATCAGTATCCACGATATATACACTTATTATATTGATCATCCATATTCACGGGTATATCATTCATCTATGACAATACTGTTTAGTGTTACCACAATAATCCTACTTCACCACCCTAAGGCACTAAGAATCTACATCAGTACATGTTTATTCTACTGAAAGAACAGGTTGTGTAACTACTATCCCTACAACCTATAAATGTATTGTTATCACCATTCATAATATACTATGTTTAGTGTTAGTCATTTAGAGGCACTATTGAACCAGCACCACAGCCCCACGCCGACCTAAAGAGAAAGAGAGAGAGAGAGAGAGAGAGAGAGAGAGAGAGAGAGAGAGAGAGAAAGAGGGAGAGGGAGATAGAGGGAAAGATAGAGAGAGAGAGAGAGAAAGAGGGAGAGGGAGATAGAGGGAAAGATAGAGAGAGAGAGACGGAGAGAGAGAGAGAGAGAGAGAGAGAGAGAGAGAGAGAGAGAGAGAGAGAGAGAGAGAGAGAGAGAGAGGTAGCTAATAAGGGTTTGGTTGTAACTAATAGGACAGAATGAGGCACTGCAAAGGAAATAATGACGTGTAGAATCGAGCTTTAAGAAAGATAGATAAAGGGAGAGAATGAAACACAGAATGAGAGAGCAATTAACAACATAATCATCTTAGCTGCTGTATACATATATGCATAATTCCATCATGTTTGTTAGTTATATTTCTTTCAACCAATGTGAGAATTTGGATATTTATAATGATCTTTCAATCGCCATGCCCGTCTACATTACCACCTATTTATTAGAGACCCTCTACATCTCGCCCTTTGACGTATCAACTATCATTCTTCTACACGCATTCTGCGCACTGCCCCTCAACCAACAAATCATTTGTCCCGTCTGAGCCCAGCTCCCCCAATGTTTTTCATAACTTGTTGAAGTCAATTTTTTCCTACACACTCTGATGAAGCCACAATGAAGGCTAAACGTTTTTATGTTTAATCTATACTTGTGTTGTTTTTTTAGTCCCGTAGTTATAAAATGATGTGCCTGTCTCTTTTTAAACCTTGTTAGACAGACAGACAGACAGACAGACAAATACAGAGACAGAGAGAGAGAGAAAGAGAGAAAGAGGTAGAGAGGGGATTAAAAGAACAAGCGAGAAAAAGAGGGAAACAGAAGGAGAGATAGTGTAGAACAGGAAGAATCAGAAAGACAAGAAAGAAATAGCGACACACCGTTAAGAGAGACAGAGGGAGTAATTAAGTAACATGGACTCATGTTTTAGAATAACAGAGAGACAAGAGAGAGAGAGAGAGAGAGAGAGAGAGAGAGAGAGAGAGAGAGAGAGAGAGAGAGAGAGAGAGAAAGAGAAATAAAATGAATGAAGAAGAAGTAGAAGGAGATTGCAGAAAAAGCAAAACACAATTACAAAAGGATACTCAGTAATACAATGATTTAAAAACGAACAAAAAGATATAAAAAAAAAAAATCCAAAATGAGAGAAGACGCGAAAAGTAGAGAGAAGGAGAGGCAGATAGAGAGAGAGAGAGTGAGAGAGAGCGAAAGAGAGAGAGAGAAAGAGAGAGAGAGAGAGAGAGAGAGAGAGAGAGAGAGAGAGAGAGAGAGAGAGAGAGAAAGATTACGAGAGCCTAGAAGGAACATAAACCGGAAACAAACCGAGTCGCAAAGAATAGAAAAAAAGAAACATAGCGACCGAACAAAAGTGACAGGGAGGGAGAAAGAAAGAAATAGAAAGAGAGAGCGTGGAATGGAAATTAATTCGAAAAGAAAAGAGGTAAGGACAAACGGGAACTGAGATAGTTTAAGTTATATACAGACTTAAAGACAATAAGAGATAGATAGAGATAGAGAGAGAGAGAGAGAAAAAAAAAGAGAGAGTTAGAGAGAATGAATTATAGGCACAGAGAGGAAGATAGATAGAGATACAGAAAGAAAGCTAGATTGAAAGAAGAGAACCAAGAAGAATAGAAAGAAATTGTCTCACGATATAATCACTCAGTAAGCCCATGAACTCTTTAAAATACTTGCAGCAATCTAGATCGGCCTTACGAATAGAGGAAAGTAACTGCTGAAATGCAATATTAACGACAACTCGTGTATAAAAATTAAAAAAATAAAAACATACAAAATGCGTCTTTTTTTGTATGCCTGTAATAAACGTACATAAATATTTGAAATCAAATAGAAGAACTAAGAAATAAATTTAATATATCGATCTCTCTCTCTCTTTCTCTCTCTCTCTCTCTCTCTCTCTCTCTCTCTCTCTCTCTCTCTCTCTCTTGTTCGGCCGCTCTGGTTCTTTTTTTCTTTTCTTTGCGACTTGTTCTTTTTCCGGTTTATGTTCCTTCTAAGCTGTCTTAATCTTTCTCTCTCTCTCTCTCTCTCTCTCTCTCTCTCTCTCTCTCTCTCTCTCTCTCTCTCTCTCTCTCTCTCTCTCTCTCTCTCTCTCTCTCCCTCTTGTCTTTGCCTCCCTCAAGACATTTTTAAACCATTTTTAATTTTTTTTTAGTTTAATACATTTGCGACACAGGCATACAAAAAAAGACGCATTTTGTGTGTGTTTTTTTTTTTAATTTTTATACATGAGTTGTCGTTAATATTGCATTTGGGAGGTGGTGGGGAATAAAGGGTTGGAAATCTTTTTTTTTTTTTTTGGCTCACTTACACCCATTTATTGGACCCCCAATTCAGTCATTCCTTCGGAAGCACCCACATGTTGCTAAGAGAAATTTCAGAGACACAGTTATTGAGACTAAAACACAATATGGAGGCCGAAAAATCAGAAAATAAAAGACAAGCGATAATAATACTAATCTAAAGCCGATGATCGAAAGACATACAACACAGTATATTTTGTAATTATATAAGAGATGCGTAGCATGTAAGGTGTCGCGAGAAAAAAAAAATGGCTTCCAAATAGTCCGAAAGAGACAGAGACAGAGAGAGAGAGAGAGAGAGAGAGAGAGAGAGAGAGAGAGAGTAAAAGAGAGAGACAGACAGACAGATACAGAGACAGAGACAGAGAGAGAAAGAGAGAGAGTTAGAGATAGGAATAAAAGAATAAGCGAGAAAAAGAGGGAAACGGCAGGAGAGATAGTTTGGAACAGGAAGAATCAGGAAGACAAGAAAGAAATAGCGAAACACCGTTACGAGAGACAGAGGGAGTAATTTAGTAACGTAGACACATCTTTTAGAATAAAAATTAAAAATGGTTTAAAAATGACATGAGGGAGGCAAAGACAAGAGGAAGAGAGAGAGAGAGAGAGAGAGAGAGAGAGAGAGAGAGAGAGAGAGAGAGAGAGAGAGAGAGAGAGAGAGAGAAAGAGAGATAGAAAGATTAAGACAGCCTAGAAGGAACATTAACCGGAAAAAGAACAAGTCGCAAAGAAAAGAAAAAAGAAACAGAGCGACCGAACAAGGGAGAAAGAGAGAGTGAGAGAGAGAGACATACAGAGAGAGAGAGAGAGAGAGAAACAGACAGAGACAGAGAGAGAGAGAGACAGAGAGAGAGAGAGAGAGAGAAACAGACAGAGACAGAGAGAGAGAGAGACAGAGAGAGAGAGAGAGAATGAATTATAGGGACAGATAGGAACATAGATAGAGATAGAGAAAGAGAGCTAGATTGAAAGCAGAGAACCAAGAAGAATAGAAAGAAATAGTATCACGATATAAACACTCAGTAAGGGCATGAACTCTTTTAAATACATGTAGCAATCTAGATCGGCCTTACGAATAGAGGAAAGTAACTGCTGAAATGCAATATTAACGACAACTCATGTATAAAAATTTAAAATAATAAAAACATACAAAATGCGTCTTTTTTTTTTTTTGTATGCCTCTTTCGCAAATTGTATTAAACTAAATAATTGAGGTAATAAAGGTACATAAATATTTGAAACCAAAAAGAAGAACTAAGAAACAAATTTAATATATCGTTCTCAATCATGATTTTATAGAAAGACAATAAACTTTTCGTTTAAAGTCATTCGTATTCTGTATGATAGATGTAGCCATTTGGGAGGTGGTGGGGAATAAAGGCTTGAAAATCTTTTTTTTTTTTTTGTTTGGCTCACTTATACCCATTTCTTGGACCCCCAATTCCGTCATTCCTTCGGAAGCACCCACATGTTGCTAAGAGAAAATTCAGAGACACAGTCATTAAGACTAAAACACAATATGGAGGCCGAAAAATCAGAAAATAAAAGACAAGCGATAATAATACAAATCTAAAGCCGATGATCGAAAGACATACAACTTAGTATATTTTGTAACTATATAAGAGATGCATAGCATGTAAGGTGTCGCGAGAAAAAAATGGCTTCCAAATAGACCGAAAGAGAGAGAGAGAGAGAGAGAGAGAGAGAGAGAGAGAGAGAGAGAGAGAGAGAGACAGACAGACAGACAGAGAGAGAGACAGAGACAGAGACAGAGCCAGAGACAGAGACAGAGACAGAGAGAGAAAGAGAGAGAGAGAGAGAGAGAGAGAGAGAGAGAGAGAGAGAGAGAGTTAGAGATAGGATGAAAAGAATAAGCGAGAAAAAGAGGGAAACGGAGGGAGAGATAGTTTGGAACAGGAAGAATCAGGAAGACAAGAAAGAAATAGCGACACACCGTTACGAAAGACAGAGGGAGTAATTAAGTAACGTGGACACATCTTTTAGAATAAAAATTAAAAATTGTTTAAAAATGACATCAGGGAGGCAAAGACAAGAGGGAGAGAGAGAGAGAGAGAGAGAGAGAGAGAGAGAGAGAGAGACAGACAGACAGACAGACAGACAGAGAGAGAGAGACAGAGACAGAGACACAGAGAGACATTGACAGGGAGACAGAGACAGAGACAGAGACAGAGACAGAGAGGGAGACAAAGAGAAACAGAAAGAGAGCTAGATTTTAAGAAGCGAACCAAGAAGAATAGAAAGAAATAGTATCACGATTTAAACACTCAGTAAGGGCATGAACTCTTTTAAATACGTGTAGCAATCTAGATCGGTCTTACATAATGAGGAAAGTAACTGCTGAAATGCAAAATTAACGACAACTCATGTATAAAAATTAAAAAAAATAAAAACATACAAAATGCGTCTTTTTCTTTTTTTTTGTATCCTCTGTCGCAAATTGTATTAAACTAAATAATTGAGGTAATAAACGTACATAAATATTTGAAATCAAATAGAAGAACTAAGAAACAAATTTAATATATCGTTCTCAATCATTATTTTATACAAAGACAATAAACTTTTCGTTTAAAGTCACTCTTATTCTGTATCATAGATGTAGCCATTTGGGCGGTGGTGGGGAATAAAGACATGAAAATCTTTTTTTTTTTTTTAGCTCACTTACACCCATTTATTGGACCCCCAATTCCGTCATTCCTTCGGAAGCACGTACATGTTGCTAAGAGAAAATTCAGAGACACAGTCATTAAGACTAAAATACAATATGGAGGCCGAAAAATTAGAAAATAAAAGACAAGCGATAATAACACAGATCTAAAGCCGATGATCGAAAAACATACAACACAGTATATTTTGTAATTGTATAAGAGATGCAGAGCATGTAAGGTGTCGCGAGAATAAAAAATGGCTTCCAAATAGTCCAAAAGAGAGAGAGACAGACAGACAGACAGACAGACATATCAGAGACAGAGACAGAGAGAGAAAGAGAGAGAGTAAGAGATAGGATTAAAAGAATAAGGGAGAAAAAAAAGGAAAACGGAAGGAGAGATAGTATGGAACAGAAAGAATCAGGAAGACAAGAAAGAAGTAGCGACACACCGTTACGAGAGACAGAGGGAGGAATTAAGTGACGTGGACACATCTTTTAGAATAAAAATTAAAAATGGTTTAAAAATGACATGAGGGAGGCAAAGACAAGAGGGGGAGAGAGAGAGAGAGAGAGAGAGAGAGAGAGAGAGAGAGAGAGAGAGAGAGAGAGAGAGAGAGAGAGAGAGAGAGAGAGAGAGACAAAGACAGAGAGACAGAGACAGAGGCAGAGAGGGAGACAAAGAGAGACAGAAAGAGAGATAAAATAAAGAGGAAGAACTAGAAAGAGATTGCAGACTCAGTAATACACTGATTTATAAACGAACAAAAAGGTATAAAAAAAATCCAAAATTAGAGAAGACGCGAAAAGCAGAGAGAAGGAGAGGCAGATAGAGAGAGAGAGAGAGAATGAGAGAGAGCGAAAGAGAGAGAGAGAGAGAGAGAGAGAGAGAGAGAGAGAGAGAGAGAGAGAGAGAGATAGAACGGTTGAGAGAGCCTAAAAGGAACATAAACCGGAAAAAGAACAAGTCGCAAAGAAAAGAAAAAAAGAAACAGAGCGACCGAACAAGAGAGAGAGAGAGAGAGAGAGAGAGAGAGAGAGAGAGAGAGAGAGAGAGAGAGAGAGAGAGAGAAAGAGAGAGAAAAAAAGAGAGAAAGAAAGAGAGAGAGAAAGAAATAGAAAGAGAGAGCGTGGAATGGAAATTAATTCAAAAAGAAAAGAGGTAAGTACGTACAGGAATTGAGATAGTTTAAGTTATATACAGATTAAAAGAGAATAAGAGATAGCTAGCTAGCTTGCTAGCTAGCTAGATATATATATATATATATATATATATATATATATATATATATATAGAGAGAGAGAGAGAGAGAGAGAGAGAGAGAGAGAGAGAGAGAGAGAGAGAGTGAGATTTAGAGAGAAAGAATTATAGGGACAGAGAGGAAGATAGATAGAGATACCGAAAGAGAGCTAGATTAAAAGAAGAGAACCAAGAAGAATAGAAAGAAATAGTATCACGATATAAACACTTTGTAAGGGTATGAACTCTTTTAAATACTTGTAGCAATCTAGATCGGCCTTACGAATGGAGGAAAGTAACTGCTGAAACACAATATTAACGACAACTAATGTATAAAAATTGAAAAAAATAAAAACATACAAAATGCGTCTTTTTTGTATGCCTGTGTCGAAAATGGTATTAAACTAAATAATTGAGGTAATGAACGTACATAAATATTTAAAATCAAATAGAAAAACTAAGAAACAAATTTAATATATCGATCTCAATCATGATTTTATACAAAGACAATAAACGTTTCGTTTAAAGTCACTCTTATTCTGTATCATAGATGTAGCCGTTTAGGAGGTGGTGGGGAATAAAGGCTTGAAAATATTTTTTTGTGGGGGGCTCAGTTACACCCATTTCTTGGACCCCCAATTCCGTCATTCCTTCGGAAGCACCCACATGTTGCAAAGAGAAAAATTAGAGACACAGTCAATGAGACTAAAACACAATATGGTGGTCGAAAAATCACAAAATAAAAGACAAGCGATGATAATACAAATCTAAAGCCGATGTTCGAAAGACATACAACACAGTATATTTTGTCACTATATAAGAGATGCGTAGCATGTAAGGTGTCGCGAGAAAAAATGGCTTCCAAACAGACCGAAAGAGAAAGAGAAATGGAGAGAGAGAGAGAGAGAGAGAGAGAGAGAGAGAGAGAGAGAGAGAGAGAGAGAG
>JAWDGP010006836.1:777500-794053 GCA_033675545.1 Elysia crispata | reverse complement strand
GCATCTCTGCAAGCGAGTTCACATTGCTTCCTGAAACCAATTTAAAAAAAAAAGTGTTTAAAATAACAATCCCTAAAGTATTCCTTGTCATTACTACTTTGGGTTTCCTTGGGTTACCATGTGCACCTGTAGGATTGCCGGTAGAATAGTCAGTAGCCCAGATCCTGCAAGACTGTCCTGTTTTTGGAACTGTTAGAGGCCACGCATGGTCAACGCCCATTATTTTCATTCAAAAAGGTTCAGCTTTTTTTTTTTTTTTTTTTTTTTACAAAAATTATAAAACCCATTGACACAGTTAACCACAGCTATATTTAGTCCAAGATTCTGGATATGATTCTATAAGATTGATGATGTTTTTAAAGCAATGTCACTTTTCTTTTCAATCTTTTTTAGATCTATCTGATTGTGTAAATGGTGTAACATTAAATGGGTTCTGGAAAGATTGTTAATTTTTTTTTTTATAAAGAATATGAAGAGTCATTTGCTTGGCTCAAGCCAATGGTGGCGCTGATTTGATGAGATCTCCACCACCAACAGATGATCCAGCCAGGAATCAAATTCAAACTTATTTGTATGTGAGCCTTATGGTGTATCATTTTGTATCAGTTGAGGTATTGATCATTTACCCTGTGAAAAACGAGCTGGTCTTATACTCTACATCCAGGTCCTAGAAATTGAGACAGGAAATTTAATAAAATGCAAAAGCATTCCGTACAATGAGGATTTATAGATAAAGATTAACAGTAAAAAAAAAACCTCAACTCCATTTTCCTTGAACTGGTAATTCAGGATGAGACTTGTGGCATCCAATATGGTACTTTTTATACCCAGAGCAATAAAAATAATTTAACAATCAACAGCATGCATTGATTAGTTAGTCATTTCATACTGAGTCTAGATACATTTTAAAGAGCCCAAAACGTAAAATACTAGAAAAAAAATCTAGATCCTGATGATTGGTGTGAAACTATCCTTCACAAACAGAAAACAATAAAAAACAAATCAACAAACTCTCAGTTCCATTTTCCTTTTTTAACTAGTAATCCAAAATGAAAATAAATGAAAATTGCGGCATCCTATCATGACTGCTTTCAGTGTAAAAAAAAAATAGTATAGTTTGTAATATTTAAATACTAATTCCAGGTAAATTTTAAAGATCTCAAAACCTGCAAAAGGTCTGGATGTAGATGACTGGACAGAATCTACTGTTATTCATTACAGTTGTCAATTGTTTGAATTCATAACCAGTTTGAAGTTATTCGCACACTTAATTATTTAGGGCTGTAAAGTAACATGATTTTAAAGTTACAGTCCCTTCCAAAATAACTGACTCAATGTATCATCATCCAATGGACAAAGATGCTTTACCAGAGAGTGGTCAAAATCTACATTTTTTTCAAACTCTTTGAATATACTACATTAAAATCTAATTTATCATATTGTACAATTCTCCATCTTTAGTACATATATTGATACCTTTCATTTAATGTTTCCTAATTGTTCCTTACTTTCTTTACAAGCTTTTCCCTCCTTTGTTTCTACACTACTCTGTACTTTTTGTCATTCCTTTTGTTAATTTAAGGCTTAAACCAAAACAAAAGATTAATTTGTTTTGGATTGAACAAATTTTACTTCATTTCAAAATCCATAGTTACACCATATTCTCTATCTCTCTGTCTACCTCTCACCCCGCCCTGGACAATCTCTGTATGTCTCTATATGTTTTATTTTTTCAAGTAACGGGACTCATTTTTGTTCATGACAGATATATTACCACTAACTAAATTTTCTATGTCCACTTTCTCTATTTTTCTGGCTTGCCAGTTCATTTTTTTCCCTCCTTTTAGTTTTATTCAAATTTTTTTTAAACTGTTCTGATATTGGATCACTTTATGCTATACTTTTCCATTGCCCTTCTAGAGAAAATTCACTGGTATTATTTTTGAATTCTTTCTTTTATTTTTTTTTTTATTCTTTATTTCTTTTGGAAAAATTTTAAACATTGAGTTAACCAAAATAAAAAAAAAAAAAAAGCTGCACGCTTTCTTAATGCTTTTACACACGCAAAACCATTCTGATCCGTATTAATTATGTGAAGTATGAGTGAGGCCTCCTCAATTTAAAACTCATTTTCTGTATTAGAGGATAATAAAATGTAAGAAAAATTTAGATTATCTATTACTTTACTGGAAACTGTCTACCTTTTGAAAAGAGTAAATTGAAAAGTCTAAATCCTGCATACAAAAATAATACTAAGCTTTGAATTTGTTTTTGTGTTCTACAAATAACTACTGTTATTCCTAGAATTATGCAGCGTTTGTACAAACAATGTTGTGCACTACCCACACCATCGCAATAATCTGCCTTATTTCACGCGAATTTATTTCCTCTAATTTTGTAATGCAATTCTACATTATGTAGCAATGCCATTTCTAAAGTTCAAAGCTATAACATTTACCTACTGATGATTGGAAGTTACAAAATTTGCTCTCAGAAGAAGAAAAAATTTTCAATTTTGAGAATCGGTCCAGAAAAAAAAAAGTTATGAGCATTTAAGAAAACCAAAAATGTGCTTTGATTCTTGTTGTGACTAATGTGAGGGAAGGTAAAACCTCCTAATTTCTTTATAATTTAGCAATATATTTCCATGAACTTTGACATACATGTGTATTTTTTTTATATAGAATCCTAATTTGTCAGGGAGAATTGTGCATGTTTTGTTTCTGAGAGTTAATTTTTGCATAAATAAGCATAAACTGTCCTCTGATCCAAACTCACATTCTATAAAGCCCCCCTAATCAAAATCCTATATTTACCAAGATGTTTCCATAAAATTTTGCAGGCAGAAGTGTAATACATGTGTCATTTCGTTTCTTACTTCGGTAAAAAAAAAATATATACCATTCATATGGATTAGTTAATTCCCCAAATTGTAGATGCGTTTATGGATTATTTTAAATTGAATACTACAGGGGGTAAAAGTTAAGTCAGCATACTACTCTAATTAAGCGCTTTGAGTAAAAACTGTTTCGTAGATATACCCGAACACCCCTTTGCAAGTCACTATTAAAATATTGACAATCCAATGAGATGAACTGGCCTTACCCAGTTCACTCGACCAATGTCCAATTAGAGAAACACTCTTAGCCATGTGACTTTGCACACCATATGTCGGTTCATGCGCTACGCCAAAGGCTTAGGAGGCCTGCTTGTCTCGAATGCCAAGTGTCATTATTGTGAAAGGGTGGGTGTCTTTCAAAGACAAATACGAGAAAATATGCGGACAAAAACTAATGTAAGTAAGTAAAAATGGCACAAGAAATGTTATAAAATTATCTGTCCAAAGAGGAAATGGGTAGTCCTAGTAGTTTAAGACAGCGGCGAAGAAAAGAAAAAACTTACTCAGAAACAACACTCCAAGGCGGCTGATCGATACCGTGCGGACAGTAGAATGCCATTGCTATATTATGTTAATTTTGATTTTATAATAAATACAATTTCACATTCGAGGAGAATTTATGTCCAGCTGCAGGGTAGAGGAGATTGGATTCTAGATCTGAATTGACATAGATCTCGGTTAGATTCTAGATATCTAGTTTTTGCAGGGGTTCTTCAAATTCACTGTCCAGATCTAGATTAGATATTTAAGCGCTAAATCTTAACTGGATCTCTAAAGCTAGATCTAGACCTAGATCGATTCTGATCTGATTTAAAATTTACCTTGAATGGGCTGGGTCTGGGTATACATCTTAATCAATGTGAGTGTGTTTGTTGGCGTGAATTTGTCTTTGACTTATAGATGTCTAGATCTATCATTATCTTGAATCTAAAAAGCAGGTCTCCTCCATGTGAGTCGCACTTTCGTTTTGATTGGCAGTCCATAAGATGCTTCCGGTAGACGTAGAATTAGGAAATGTGATTAGACACTCAATGCCATTCTTAATGGTACATTATATTTTTTATACACGAAAACAGAAAAAAAAGCAATGGAATCATCTTAACTCTCCAGAGGCCAGGAAAACTCAAGGACCCTGTAACGTATCTTCATCTTATTACTTTACTCAACACATGAAGGAAGGTGCATTCGTTGATTGAGCTTATTTGATGGCCCCTGTTCCGATCTCTCCTTCTCTATCTCTATCTGTTTCTGTCTCTGTCTCTGTCTCTCTCTCTCTGTCTCTCTCTCTGTCTCTGTCTGTCTGTCTCTCTCTCTCTCTCTCTCTCTCTCTCTCTCTCTCTCTCTCTCTCTCTCTCTCTCTCTCTGTCTGTCTGTCCATATATCTATCTTTTTCTGTCCTATAGTTAGGGCCGAACCCTTTTTTTATTTTTTCTCTGAGTCACTCTCTCTCTCTCTCTCTCTCTCTCTCTCTCTCTCTCTCTCTCTCTCTCTTTCTCATCAAAAAAGATAGAAAGAAATAGTCCCACTGGGTAAGACAGATTTAGTGAATTATAGACTGAAATAGACAGAGACAGAAAGACAACAAAAAATGTATAGATAGATAGATAGATAGATAGATAGATAGATAGATAGATAGATAGATAGATAGATAGATAGAGAGAGAGAGAGAGATAGAGAGAGATCGACAGAAAGAGAGAGAGGGACAGACAGACAGAGATGTAGGAGGACGAGGTTAGAGGGAGAGATACTGATGAAAGAGAAAAAGTGTGAACGAGGGAAACCTGGAAGAGGAAAAAGAAAAAGCACACGAGTTAATGATTTATCAAGCGCATGAACTCTTTAAAATACGTGTAGAAAAATTACGACAACTCATGGATACACATTATTATAAGCAAAACTATAAAAATGCGTCTTTTTCGTATGCTTGAGTCGTAATTTGTATTAGGTTTTTAAGGATGAAGTTGTTGAATACACAAAGATCTTTTTAGTCCGGTAGAAAAACTACCAGACAAATTTAGAATAATGATCTCAATCATGATTTTATTCAAAGACATTAAACTGTTCGGGCAAAGTGATTCGTATTATGTACTCCTGGTTAAGCACCAGGGTGGGATAGGGGGAAAAAGGTATATAAGTATCAAGTTGCTGGGCACATTGAAACCCATTTCATGATCCCCCATCCCCCCACAAAGGACCCCACCTTAAAGCAAAGCGAAAAAGCAGAGACAGAATCATAGAGATTGAAACACGATCATGACGGCCAACGCATAAGAAAATACAAGACGAGCAATGAATTAATAAAACGCTGAGATAAGGAAATAGAAGAAATAGCCACATACAGTTAGAAATGGACACGGATTAATAAACTGATTTTGATGCACACACAAATTTAACAAAAAAATTTCATAATAGACAGAGAAGAGGCACACAGTAGAGAGAGCAAAAAACAGATAGGGAGAGAGAGAGGAAAGACAGAGAGAGAAAGACGGAGCGATTGAGAGAGAGAGGACGACAGAGAGAGAGAAAGAGAGAGAGAGAGAGAGAGAGAGAGAGAGAGAGAGAGAGAGAGAGAGAGAGAGAGAGAAAGAGAGAGACAGAGACAGAGAGACAAGCAGACAGACAGACAGACAGACAGAGAGGAGGAGGACGAAGGAAGAAGAAAAATTAGAATAAGATAGAAGAAAAGACGACACATAGTTACTGAGGAAGATTTAATTAATATACTGATTTAGATGAGGCAACAAACATTAAAGAAAATTGTGGAGAGGTTGTGAATGTGAGTCTGCCAATATGATTGCTTTGAACTTGAAGATCTAAATAGTTCATCTCTATTATTTGAAATACATGAATGTCTTCAGTGTACATGATCGAAGAATGCATGCATTTATTTATTTTGATCAATTGTGATTTTAATGGTGGCGGTGTCCATTTTCTTTGTGGATTACTTTCGTTTTCATAATTAGCAATCAAAATGAATACACATGTACATGTATACACTTTCTTGGAGACATTTTTTTTCAGTACCGTGTATATGTTTCTTGAAAAAGCTTGTAAAAGCTTTGCTAAGAAAACGTTTCTCTCAAATTCTTCAAACACCAGGGCATCCTCTACAGCTCTTCGACAACATAATCTATTAACATTTTTTTCTGATTTTTTGTTAACTGCCTGCTAATTTTCATGATTTTTATTTGTTGGTGTTTAATTTATAGATGCTCAAGAAGCACTCTGGGGAGTAGCTAGTGTGGCAAGTTTGCCACTACTGCCATTCTTTGGTAATGAAGTGGCATACATGAATGAGAATGACATGCTATTTTACTGAAAATTGTATCCCTACTACTGTTAGAATTTATCATTAAGCTTTTATCTTTGAAATAATTTTTTTTTCCGATTAAATTGCATATGAAACACTTCTAACAAACTCATGAAATAAAACGAGAGGTGGTGCTTCATCTTGCCAGCTGTCTTTTTTTTAGTCTGTAAAATTTATGTGAGTCAAATGTGTAAGGGGCAATTCACGATGGGTTTCATGTAAACCACTTATGACTCGTTTCATAGTGATCACCTCTCTTGTAGCTGCGTATGTAATGGTGGCAGTAAGGTGTAAACTGTTGTAACTTAATTTAGTGGATTCAAACTGTGCCCACAGTACCGTATGTGGGCCTTGTTTGTCAAAAGACTGACATGTGAATATCAAGGAAACATTAGATGAAACAATGGTTACTGTATTGAAACTTCAACCCATTTAAAATTGCTGATTGAATTGAGACTCTTTCCTAGTTACTCCCCTCAGTCTCACAACTATGATTAAACGAATGGATGAATTTAGTACCACATACTACATCTGACCTTCTTAGTCATTAGTTTGGTGGAAAGAAAAGTCCACGGTCATCCTCTTGTAGGCATAAAATCCATTATGAATATGATACATCTCTTCACAAAGACATTGCCACTCTTTGTTAATGTTCAGTATATAACGTACACCTATTGATCTAAGTAATTTAGACAACAGATAAACCAAAAAATTCTTCGCCAGAACACGAATCCATTTTCAGAATCAGAATTAAATCTCTAAAATTCAGAGTCATCTGCAATGAACGGCCATAAGGAGTTATCTATGTCACAGTATGTGAGGTCAAGCAGGCACTTCCCAAAGCTTGATCCGCTGTGAAAAGTACAGCCTCGAGAGGCTTTCTCTGTGGTCGCCTTAATACAATTCGTACTGTTCCTTACACTTACAGAACCACACTCACAGTTTTATCTCTAATGTTAAGATACCGCAAGTCTAACCAACCTTGTGATGCCTGACCTCAACCTAACAACACGAAATTCCGTACTGATACACTAGTATAAACATCCAGTCGAGTACGGTACCCAGAGAGATCGTTTTCAAAACAAATAACGGCTGGTCATTTTGTTTACCCTACATGTATCTTTCTCGCTCTCTCTCTCTCTCTCTCTCTCTCTCTCTCTCTCTCTCTCTCTCTCTCTCTCTCTCTCTCTCTCTCTCTCTCTCTCTCTCTCTCTCTCTCTCTCTCTCTCTCTCTCTCCTTCCTCTATATTCATCGATCTTTTAGACCACAAACCAATAAAATTATCTCCCAAAGCTTTAGTGGTCATAATGATCTATGATCTATCTGTTTTAATGATCTGATGTTAAATCAGAGATAAGATAAAAGTGCACTCCTTCTGCAGCTGCATCTACGTTTGGCGAAACGAAAAAGCCTGACTGTTGAAAAGTGCTTGCATTTAGTGGGCTTGATGTAATTCCTTAACTTTGAACGATTATATGCCTTAAAGACTTAAGACCTTCTTTGGCTAACACTACAGCAACAATGACACTGCGCAGTTGAATAAAACGACTTCTGAACTAGACCTCTAAAATAATCATTTATCAAGGTGTTTCAAATAAGTGTGGTTCCCAATCTTTTAAGATAACTGGACTGGTATTCTTCTTCTTCTTCTTCTTCTTCTTCTTCTTCTTCTTCTTCTTCTTCTTCTTCTTCTTATTATTATTATTATTATTATTATTATTATTATTATTATTATTATTATTATTATTATTATTATTATTATTATTATTATTATTATTATTATTATTATTATTATTATTATTATTATTATTATTATTATTATTATTATTATTATTATTATTATTATTATTATTATTATTATTATTATTATTATTATTATTATTATTATTATTATTATTATTATTATTAGTGATAATGGTTTCTCCAGTCATGGGAAGGCGATAGAGCTCCCTTGTTCACGCCGTAGACCGATATCTAGACGTTTCCTTATTTTGTTATGCCAATCATTGGCCGAGTTACACCTGCAGGTATATACTGGGTTTATCTTTCAGCATCACTTACTGTAACTGTAACTGTAAGTGTAAGTGTAATCATATGAACAGTGTCCGTGTCTGCCAGGCCAGTCTACCTGCATTGATTGCGAATCCCGATAACTCATTAACTGGTTTAGTGAATAAACTCTCTCATTGTAGTGATTGACGTGTCGCAGAGAGAAGCAGCCCGCTATGCTGTCCTTACCGTTAGTAGATGGACCTCTGGTCTATGTGATGATTTGTGTTGTGCTAACTCTAGTATTTCAGTGGTGGTATCGATCAAGAAAGCTTGACATTCGATATGAAGACACATATGTTCTTATTACCGGCTGTGACACAGGTATGATTAAAGTGGACATGAATATTCAGCATCAAATAACTATGTCCTTTTTTTGACAATTTTTTTTTTAACTTTAGCGGAACTAAAATCTATTAATTATTACATGTAAAGATGTAATTATTAATTTTCATCCTCCTTATCTCCTTTTCCTAAACACCACCATTTTCACAAATTTTGCGAACATTGTCGTAGTGATCATCATGGTAGTTTTCTTCTTCTGTCATTATTATCACTACCATCCTGGCCATTAGAAAAATCATTCTCATGACCATCATCATCATCATCATCATCATTATCGTCATTCTTCTTCTTCTTCTTCTTCTTCTTCTTCTTCTTCTTCTTCTTCTTCTTCTTCTTCTTCTTCTTCTTCTTCTTCTTCTTCTTCTTATTATTATTATTATTATTATTATTATTATTATTATTATTATTATTATTATTATTATTATTATTATTATTATTATTATTATTATTATTATTATTATTATCATCATCATCATTATTATTATTATAGTTGTTGTTGTTGTTGTTGTTGTTGTTGTTGTTGTTATTATTATGATGTAAATGTTAAATGCTTTCAAATTAAACTTAATATCTCCAGTCAAAGGTTCAACAATCCCGAGCAATAGAAAGTTAATTTCATCCTCAGTCGCTCAAAAATTATGATGGTCGCCGCTCTGCCTCGTTCTCAATGTCTCTCTTCTGTTCCACCTGGTTTTATTACTGGCATGTTAAGAGTTTACACACCATCACGGTCATTACGATCTGCTAACGACCGAACAATTCTTGTCAAACCACATAAAAACCATGTTGCCTACGGCAAGCGATCATTTTCTTATGTAGCACCAACCATGTGGAATCGGCTCCCCAGATATATCAGAGAGTCTCATTCCATAGAGACCTTTAAAAGGCAGCTTAAACACCATTTATTCACCACAACGTATTCCCGGCAGTAGATGATGTTTTACTTGTATCATATTCTTAAGCAAATGTATGTTATGCATGTTATTTTTTATATAATATGTATGTTATTCTTTATGCTATGTACGTCATTCTGTATGTTATATATATATATATATGTTCAGGCCTTCTAGCCTGCTTCTATCTTAATCTTTTTCTTGTAAAGCGCATAGAGCATTTTAATCATTTGGATATGCGCTATATAAATGCACTTTATTATTATTATTATTATTATTATTATTATTATTATTATTATTATTATTATTATTATTATTATTATTATTATTATTATTATTATTATTATTATTTCCCTCCATGTTCTCATTCTGTCATTCCTATTACAGAACTAGTGACACAATAACTAGATATAATCTTCCAGCAGCTCTGATAGGGTCTCCTGTTTTCCCTCCATGTTCTCATTCTGCCATTCCTATTACAGCACTAGTGACACAATAACTAGATATAATCTTCCAGCAACTCTGATAGGGTCTCCTGTTTTCCCTCCATGTTCTCATTCTGCCATTCCTATTACAGTACTAGTGACACAATAACTAGATATAATCTTCCAGCAACTCTGATAGGGTCTCCTGTTTTCCCTCCATGTTCTCATTCTGCCATTCCTATTGCAGCCCTAGTGACACAATAACTAGATATAATCTTCCAGCAACTCTGATAGGGTCTCCTGTTTTCCCTCCATGTTCTCATTCTGCCATTCCTATTACAGAACTAGTGACACAATAACTAGATATAATCTTCCAGCAACTCTGATAGGGTCTCCTGTTTTCCCTCCATGTTCTCGTTCTGCCATTCCTATTACAGCACTAGTGACACAATAACTAGATATAATCTTCCAGCAACTCTGATAGGGTCTCCTGTTTTCCCCTCCATGTTCTCGTTCTGCCATTCCTATTACAGCACTAGTGACACAATAACTAGATATAATCTTCCAGCAACTCTGATAGGGTCTCCTGTTTTCCCTCCATGTTCTCGTTCTGCCATTCCTATTACAGCACTAGTGACACAATAACTAGATATAATCTTCCAGCAACTCTGATGGGGTCTCCTGTTTTCCCCCCATGTTCTCGTCCTGCCATTCCTATTACAGTACTAGTGACACAATAACTAGATTTAATCTTCCAGCAACTCTGATAGGGTCTTTTCTTTTCCCTCAATGTTTCTATCGAATTTGCTTGTTAATATACCACCTCCCCCCCCCCCCTCTTTTTTTTCGCCCGTTTTTTTAATGTGCATAACTGTGTTTTGATCTATCCTTGTTTGCTCTCTCATTCTTTTTCTTCTTCTTGATATTTGCCCTAGTATTATAAAACACCGGTAATACAATTTAAGTGTAAAACATTACAACCAAACATAACAAAAAAAAAAAAGGGGGGGGGGGGGTAAAATAGCCCTAAAAAAATCGGCCCTCTCATGAAACATTTATGTCTCACAAAAGCGACTAACTTTTACTGTCATTACTCTGGCCACGCAGCTAAATCACACTAAACCACACAAATCATAAGTTCTCCTCATATTTTATATTACCATCCCGCAAGTCTGGGCCTGAGGAAGCAGGATTCACTGGTCAGCTACATCTGACTAGCTTGATGAACCTCTTCAGGATGTGAGGGGAAAAAGAGAAAAGAGGAACTATAATTATTGAGCTTATTTAAATCTCTTTAACACACTGTTATTTAATGGTCCTGCTTGTGCTGTCTCGCTAAGGTTTTGGTAACGGCGCCGCTGTCAAGTTCGACCAGCTTGGCTTCAATGTGTTTGCCGGTTGCTACTCGGCTGAGAAAATGGAAGAGTTATCCTCCAAATGCTCTCCAAAGTTATGCCCCTTTCATCTGGATGTTTCCAGCGACGCCTCTGTAAACAAGGCACTAGAAATCGTCACAGAAAAATTACCACCGAATACAGGTATGACGATGTGTCATAGTGCTAGCAGTGGGTTTTGATAAGTGGGAAGAGCAGTAGTTGCCAAAAGTACAAGGAATGTGAGAGAAAGAGTCATAGCTAGGGGAAGTCGAAACAGAAACCTGCTTGCTGACTGAGAGGCTGTCCTGCTACACCTTTCCTTCTCTTACCATTCTTCCTATAATTCCTTCCAGAATATAATTGTCTTTTTGAAGTTGAGATTAGAGAATATAATTATAATTATTTTTCTCAAAGGAGTATAGCGACATTTCTTTCTCATACTTTCTATTCTTCTCACCTCTCTCTCTCTCTCTCTCTCTCTCTCTCTCTCTCACTGTGTGTGTGTGTGTGTCTGTGCCGCTTATTTGTCTACTTCTCTCTCTCTCTCTCTCTCTCTCTCTCTCTCTCTCTCTCTCTCTCTCTCTCTCTCTCTCTCTCCCTGTCTCTCTATCTCTCTTTCCTCCCTCTCTCTTTGTCTTACTCTTTTTCTGATAGAAGAATATCACTCCACCAGTCTTCATGCTTTTCTGACGGTCAGATGCGTATTTAAAAAAAAAAATGACTAGAAAAAGTATAACATAAGACTCCACCAGAGAGTGAAGCAGTCAATGAACAGCTACCCTCCATCGCTCCCTGTACCAGGTATCTGGGCTGTGGTCAACAACGCTGGCCTGATGGGCACCGTCGGACCAGTCGAGTGGCTCGAGAAAAAACATTATAAGGTGGATAAAGTCGTTCTGTCTTCTCGTACTCCTTCTTTCTGTTCGCCCTCCTCCCGTATTCTGCCTCTCTCTCTCTCTCTCTCTCTCTCTCTCTCTCTCTCTCTCTCTCTCTCTCTCTCTCTCTCTCTTTCTTTCTTTCTTTCTGAGTGTCTGAGTCTCTCTCTACCTCTGCCTCACTCCCCCTCTCCATGATCCTTCATCTGTTATTCCCTCCTCCTTCTCTCTCTCTCTCTCTCTCTCTCTCTCCCCCCAATACTACTACTACTACTACTACTACTACTACTACTACTACTACTACTACTACTACTACTACTACTACTACTACTACTACTACTACTACTACTACTACTGCGAATACTGCTACTACTACTACTACTACTACTACTACTACTACTACTACTACTACTACTACTACTACTGCTTCTGCTTCTGCTTCTGCTGCTTCTGCTTCTACTACTACTACTACTACTATTTCTACAACTACTTCTACTACTACTGCTACTACTACTACTACTACTACTACTACTACTCCTACTACTACTACTACTACTACTACTACTACTACTACTACTACTACTACTACTACTACTACTACTACTACTACTACTACTACTACTACTACTACTACTACTACTACTACTACTACTACTACTACTACTACTACTGCTACTACTACTACTACTACTGCTACTACTAATAAAAATAATAATGATAATAATTATAATAATAATTATGATAATAATAATTAACAGAAGAAGAAGAAGAAGAAGAAGAAGAAGAAGAAGAAGAAGAAGAAGAAGAAGAAGAAGAAGAAGAAGAAGAAGAAGAAGAAGAAGAAGAAGAAGAAGAAGAAGAAGAAGAAGAAGAAGAAGAAGAAGAAGAAGAAAAAGAAAACTAGCAATAATCAAATATTAAAAAAATTGTTATCTTTTTAAATATATATAATGTTATGTGTTTATTCAATACCAATCTACCTGATTTGCTTTATCATCTTTGATCATCTTATCTTAGTGCAACACAATGTTGATAACCTCTTTAGTGCTATCTCTTGGTACATTAATGACCCGTTTCAGAGTGAGCTTAAGTGTTTATGTTTATGTTTTTTTGTTGTTGTTTTTTTAATTTTTCGATAACCCACGCAAACAGAGCAGTCAGTGAAATATCCAATGTGTAAGGCAAATAATTATAGTATTACCAATCTGCGGAATATAATATACCAAAAAAGTGTTAGCAAAGTACGTGTTTCTGAATCGCGGTTTTATGGCTTTCCTCTTTGAGACCAGGATGGCACATGAACGAGCATGATCATGAGAAAGTTTCAAATTCGGCAGAACCAACAGGAATCTAAGTATAATGCGTAATGAGACGTGACAGGAAATATAATAATGGAAATATTTTGCCAACCCTGGTTAATCTATGATCTCACACTAACGCCATGATTCGAAAACCAAAGGAGGTTATAAACCAAGTTTGCATTCTTTACTTCCGGTTTCACAACGTCCTGCGATTCCACTATGACTCATATAGCAATCCTGTTTGATTTGCAGATATAACCTGCCCATAGCACGGCACGGCAATTACCGGGGTTATATATCATACTGAATCAAATGCTATTGCGTTGAACAATTGACTCAAATGAGTGATGTCCCAAACACATCTACCAAAGGCATACGTTTCGTTTCGAACTTTAACCCTAGTACTGCGCACCCGTTACATTTAAGCTTTGCCCTGACCTCAGGGGCAAGCGCCATTCCTTGTAACTGCCTCAGACCAACAAACCAACCAATTTATTCTAACGGTACGGTCGTTTATCTCGTCCCAGCAAACCCTGAGCGTGAATCTCCTGGGCATGATGGCCGTGACGAAAGCTTTCCTGCCGCTGGTCCGCGTGAGTCATGGCCGCGTTGTGCTCGTGAGTAGCGTGTTGGGGAGATTCCCCATCACCCCAGCGCCGTACGCTGTGTCCAAGTCCTGTGTGGAAGCCTGGGGAAACCGCCTCCGACTCGAGCTTTGGGACCAGGACGTGTCCGTCCACCTGATAGAACCAGGTGGATACAGGACAAACCTCACAGGTTGGTTCAACTCAATGGATGCACTGGCTTCCTATTCAGGAAATTGAATTTTCAATGCTTTCACTTAAACAGTTCGTCGGTGTTACTTGCGTGAAGATAACGACAGAAAATGTGAAACTCTAATATTTGCTAAACTTGGTTCAACACAATGGATGCACTGGCTTCCTATTCAGAAAATTCAATTTCAATGCTTTCACTTTAACAGCACGTAGGTGTTACTTGCGTGAAGATAACGACAGAAAATGTGAAACTCTAATATTTACTGAACTTAACCGAGGATTAGGAATTGTTTAAGCTTTCTATGGTAGATTTTTTTTCCTATAAAACTTGTATATATATATACTAATAAATGACTAATTTTGTTACATATAGTTATCAAATTACCGGGCCTTCTTTAGTTGTCCAGATTCCTTTTTATCCCAATACAGCCACAGAAGATATGAATATAAAGCTGTAATTGTAGAGTACTGGTTATTGTAATAGTAGCGCCAGCACCAGCAATAGTAGTAATAGATTCATGCAGTAGCGGTTGCGGTAAAAATAGTACTTGTAGTAGAAGTAGTAGTTGTATTAGTAGCAATATTAGTACATATAGTAGCATTAGTAGAAGCAGTACTACAACAACAACAACAACAGCAACAACAACAACAACAACAATAACAACAACCATTACTACTACTACTACTACTACTACTACTACTACTACTACTACTACTACTACTACTACTACTACTACTACTACTACTACTACTACTACTACTACTACTACTACTACTACTACTACTACTACTACTACTACTACTGCTACTACTACTACTACTACTACTACTACTACTACTACTACTACTACTACTACTACTACTACTACTACTACTACTACTACTACTACTACTACTAGTATTACTACTACTACTCCTACTACTACTACTACTACTACTACTACTACTACTACTACTACTACTACTACTACTACTACTACTACTACTACTACTACTACTACTACTACTACTACTACTACTACTACTACTACTACTACTACTGCTGCTGCTACTACTAGTAGTATAGATCTAGAGGAGGCACACCGCTGGGTTAATTATAAAGAATTATAAGAACTAGACTTTTAATCATTGCTCATCAGTCAGTGGTAACGATAACAGATAGGGCTCCAAATGAAAATGATCGAAAAATTAATGCTTGCCATTGTGGGATTAGAACCATTGCTTTATGGATCTTCGGCACCCATCACCTTGCCACTCAAAAAGAACATAGCTTAATATACCAATAGGCCACTACGCCTCCTAAGAAAGAGAGGTTCATGGCAAATGTATGGCACCAGATTATGATATTTTTTATGTAGCTGTGTTACCAAGGAAAACTCTGAAATGTCTCAGGTTTATTTATCTGGCCATTTCGCCATTCAACAGATGCCACATTGCTTGTCAAAAGTTTGGAGAAATCTTACCAAGAGCTGAATGATGACCTAAAGATTTTTTACGGTGAAAAATACACGAAAAAATGTAAGCAACAGTCACGTACTCATTTTGATAATTTTAGTCTTTTAATATTTTCATTTAACTCTTATATTAATTTTGACACAAATTTTGTTTGTCTCAAAAAATCTTTATCTAAATTAGTACGATTTTTGCATTGAACTCGGTGCTTGCAATGGTTCATTTTTTTTTTACTTGTAGCCTTACTAGGTGTACACAGGTCTTGTCCTAGTAACAGAGGGAAAAAAAAAGAAAAGAGTTTGGGTGTAATAACATTGAATTAAAATGAGCTTCTATAAAACCAAGCTAAAAACAGCAGTTCATCATTATGTAATTTTTTTTATAAACTTTCTGGGTAATGGTGATGGGTTGTGTGTAATTTTTTAAAGTCTTGTGAGTTTAGCCATAGATTTACATGTACTATGTCCTCCTCTCTTAAATTATAATTATCAAGAACAGCCATAAATCAAAGAAGTCTGAAAGCTCTACTAGTTCCAATGGATTAGTTACGTCATTGGCTCTATTTCTGCATGAGTGTCTGGGTCTCATGGAGATATATTGTTCTACAAATCTGTTTCCATCTGCATGTCTATCAGCATAACATAGAGTTTTTTCATCTCTTTGTTTACCTTCCTGTCTATCTCTCAAACTCACATTATCGCCCCTTTTCCCTCTTACACCTCTTCCTCCTATCTCATCTCTCTCTGTCTTTTTGAGCTGGAGAGAAAGGACCAAGAGAATATTCAAATGCAGAGGTGTGCACTCTTTGCCTTTGTCTCTCTATCCAGAACACCCCCCACCCCCCAATCTCT
>JAWDGP010006836.1:760000-775000 GCA_033675545.1 Elysia crispata | reverse complement strand
CTCTCTCCCCCTCTCAATCTCTCTCTCTCTCTGTCTCTATGTCTGATTCTCTCTCCCCCTCTCAATCTCTCTCTCTCTCTCTCTCTCTCTCTCTGTCTCTATGTCTGATTTTCTCTCCCCCTCTCAATCTCTCTCTCTATGTCTCTATGTCTGATTCTCTCTCCCCCTCTCAATCTATCTCTCTCTTTCTCTCTTTCTGTCTGTTTCTCTCTCCCTCTCTCAATCTCTCTCTCTCTCTCTCTCTCTCTCTCTCTCTGTCTCTATGTCTGATTCTCTCTCCCCCTCTCAATCTCTCTCTCTCTCTCTCTCTCTCTCTGTCTCTATGTCTGATTCTCTCTCCCCCTCTCAATCTCTCTCTCTCTCTCTCTCTCTCTCTCTGTCTGTCTGTCTCTCTGTCTGTTTCTCTCTCCCCCTCTCAATCTCTCTCTCTCTCTGTCTCTATGTCTGATTCTCTCTCCCCCTCTCAATCTCTCTCTCTCTCTCTCTCTCTGTCTCTATGTCTGATTCTCTCTCCCCCTCTCAATCTCTCTCTCTCTCTCTCTCTCTCTCTCTCTCTCTATGTCTGATTCTCTCTCCCCCTCTCAATATCTCTCTCTCTCTCTCTGTCTCTCTGTCTCTCTGTCTGTCTGATTCTCTCTCCCCCTCTCAATATCTCTCTCTCTCTCTCTCTCTCTCTCTCTCTCTCTCTCTGTCTGTCTCTCTGTCTTTGTGTCTCTGTCTGTCTGTCTCTCTGTCTTTGTGTCTCTGTCTGTCTCTGTCTCTGTCTTTGTCTCTCTCTCACTCTCTCTATGTCTCGCTATCTATCTATCTATTTATCTATCCGCCTCTCTTTTCTCTCTCTCTCTCTCTCTCTCTCTCTCTCTCTCTCTCTCTCTCTCTCAGGGTTTGTTACCCTTATGTTTTTTTTATTTATTGCATCCTTGTTATTTTCATGTACCTTACTGATATTAAAAGTAAGCGTTTATTCTAAGCACGAGAAAAACCAAGCTCGGAATACAACGGCAGGAAAGATGTTTACGAGGACATTTTCTCACTAGTGTTTCCAACCGTTCTTTTGTGGTTCACTTGTTGCTTTGTCACAAATTTAGAAATAACTTATAACAAATCACACATTCATATAATTATATTGCTGTACTTGCTTTAATCGTGACCACTGATTCAGGTAAAAAACTTTGCCTGTTTCGCTCTTTGCTGTACATTCTATTTCTCCACTAGCATATCAGGTATTTAAGATAGCTGATAGAGATATTCGCTGATTTCCCGTGTCTGTACATCTTCTTTTTTTTTTCTGTGCTATCACTCAGATACAGTATAAATAACACTCACTATGTCGCCACATCATTCATATTGAAATTTGACAAAGAGTTCATCTTCCCATTTTGTTTGTCGAACTGTTTAGTGTATGACCTCATGACCTTAACAAGAAACGGCGTGTGGGGAAAGAATCTGGAAGAAGTGGTCGACGCTTACGTGCATGCCGTTACGTCTCATCACCCCAAGGCGCGATACGTCGTGGGTTTGAACGGCAACCTTCTGTTTAGACCTATGTGGATGCTGCCGACTCGACTGGCCGACTTTCTTGTGGGTATGTCACTGCCCCAGCCGGCAGGTTTCGGACAAGCGTCGTGATAAATTTTAAACTGATTTTATTTGGTGGCCAGTAAGTTGCATTCGCTAGAGGTCTGATCAAACCACAAGAAAAGAGGAGACGCTATGGACGTTCGAACAACGGATTCGAAGATGGCTTCTTTGCTATTATTGATTAAACCAGGCATTTTGCGGAGTCACCAGTTTGGTATGAGAATCAGAAGCTTCAACAGATTGGAGCAGTATTCTTGAACTGATTCTCTATTCAAAATACTAACGTATCGTGATTCTCCATTAAAAAGGCTAATATAAAGTATCGTGATTCTCTATTAAAAAGGCTAATATAAATTACCGTTATTCTCTTTTAAAAATGCTAGAGTATCGTGATTCTCTATTAAAAAGGCTAATATAAAGTATCGTGATTCTCCATTTAAAAGGCTAATATAAAGTATAGTGATTCTCCATATAAAAGGCTAATATAAAGTATCGTGATTCTCCATTTAAAAGGCTAATGTAAAGTATAGTGATTCTCCATTTAAAAGGCTAATATCAAGTACCGTGATTCTCCATTAAAAAGGCTTATATAAAGTATCGTGATTCTCCATTAAAAAAGCTAATATGAAGTATCGTGATTCTCCATTAAAAAGGCTAATATAAAATACTGTGATTCTCTATGAAAAAGGCTAATATAAAATAACGTGATTCTCTATTAAAAAGACAAACATAAAGTATCGTGATTCTCCATTAAAAAGGCTAATATAAAGTATCGTGATTCTCTATTAAAAAGGCTAATATAAAGTATCGTGATTCTCTATTAAAAAGGCTAATATAAAGTATCGTGATTCTCCATTAAAAAGGCTAATATAAAGTATCGTGATTCTCCATTAAAAAGGCTAATATAAAGTATCGTGTTTCTGCATTAAACCGGCTATCGTGATTCCTTATTAAAAAGGCTAATATAAAATATCGTGATTCTTTATTAAAAATGCTAAAGTATTCAATATTAGATCTGTTGGAAATTTCATTCATGAATTCAAGCCGCGTCGACGCCTGTAAATGAACATGAGATCTCACCCTTTCCCCCTTCTTCTCTCTGGTTCTGTGTTGTGCGACAGATTTCATCAAACTAGATTTCAATTTGCATTGGACGAACGCATTCAGTTTTCCACTGATGTCTTTTGCAAATCATCAGGAACTGATTCTGAGGTATCGAACTCTGTGACATGTTCATAACGTCAGCAACTGTTGAAACTAACTCCATGTCCAGAAAATTAATTCTTCGTTACTTTGGCGCAGGATATACAAATGATCATACAGAGCTAAAACGCTCTGATTTACTTATGTGTGTATATTTTATCTTTTTTTTGTGCATTCTTTGCTTATGCTTTTCACTCGCTATTGACTCTTTTATTACTTTATTTGAGAGAAAGTGGAAAATAACTGGAGAGAGAGAGAGAGAGAGAGAGGGGGGGAGAGAGAGAGAGAGAGAGAGAGAGAGAGAGAGAGAGAGAGAGAGAGAGAGAGAGAGGGAGAGAGAGAGAGAGCAGAGAAGAGAGAAATGTGGGGAAGAATCAATGGTCATTGGGGTATGTTAATTTTTCTCCTTTTCAGCAGATAAAATTGGAAAGAGAATTTTGTGCGTCAGTAACATTCATTCAATATAATGATACATTTTTGTATGTATATGGCAGCTCAGTAAGACAGAATGTTCAAATTGATCTCATACAAGCCAGTATACAGTTAGCTAAAAGACACTCTAATACAAGCAGACAAAAAAAATGAATTGAACTATTCAATAATGTAGTTACAAAGACAGGCCAGAAGTAGCGTTGAACCATGGACTTTTCGTTAGGATTATAGTAAGAATTAGGATGCAAAAACTGTATGTTTATGTAAATAAATCTAAACAAAATAAACACATTCACCTCATAATAATATATATGTTACATCCAAAAATCGACTTTCCATTCAAATCCAGTTAAATCTTTCTCCGACAAGTTTGAAGAAGTTTTCATTGTAAGGTTTCAAAAAATCCGCCAACCTCAGCTTGAACTCTTCGCTGACCTCTTCGTGTTGTCGCCCTTTGCTTTTCCCCATGCACTTCCTGTCTCCAGTATTTCTGTTCTTCATGCAGTAGAAAGCTTTCTCGCGGTCAAAGTAAATATCTTCTCTAGAGATCGTGTGCGGCAAACCGAGAAAAGTCTCGATTCTCGAGATTTGGGAGAGGGGATTGGTGATCAGTTTGTCTCCATCAACGATCAGAATCTATTAGAATTGGTACATTGACATGAGCATATTATTACAATGAAAAAATATGTTAATTACAAGAACGGGTTTAAACTATGCAAAGTTAACAATTTTACAATCAAAATGAAATATAAGTAATGCAAGAGAAATTATTGTATTTTATAAGTATAGCTCACGCCATTATCAAAATCTGCCCTATTGAAGGTTGCCCTAAGGGCTAAAGAATCAACCTTTTAACTGGTCCCTTATAAAACCAAAAAAAAAAAAAAAAGGAGAAACCTAGAAATAAGGAGCTATATGTCCCAGGTAAGGCATCATCGTGCTTTCTTGTGCAGTTTACTTGTATATGGCGTTTTAATGCAATCATATGATGGTCCTAATATAATATATAAAATTGTTGTAATTTTAAGACTGGAAGCTCTTCCTGCTGGTGAAAGCGAAAACAATGGGATCGACTTGAGTGAAAAAAAATTGTAAGAAATAGCGATGTACTGGAGACAGTTGAATAACATGGGACAGCCTGGGAACTTTCATTATCCATTGTCTCTAAAGCTCCCATCCCATAGTTTCCAGCCACATTAATATTCTCAAAGTGAAATTTCGCAAGAGAAACTTCACTCATCCCCTATTTTTGAAAATGTAGCTTCTTGATAGAAAAAGTAAGGTCTCTTCATTTTATAGCCTCTTAGCTATTCGAGATCGATTTAGGTTAAAGAAGAATCCCTCCCATGTCTGACCTTTTGTCTTCTAGCATATTTCTTGGACAATGGATAGACACAATTTTGAGGAATTTAGAGGTTTAAAAACCAACCAAAAAGTTAGAGCTCTCATTTAATCTACACAATCTACCCTACAGGCTTCCTTACTTCTACACTTCTGGCCTACTACAAGGACTGACACAGTTCCAAAATTATCACTTGACTTTTATAAAGCAGCCAGAAATTGAATTTGTTGCCATAAAAAAGATCCCAGCACGCAAAACTTTCGCGGCATTCCCTCAAAAAAAAAAAAAAATATATTAGAAAATTGTCAAGCAGGTGTTTTCTACAAACTGCATATTTTTAGTCTTTCGAACAAAAATCTTTAGATAGATTGATCATGAATGATCTTGGTAGGGTATGGTAAGCAGTTCGGAAAGGTTTATCATAATGATCTTGGTAGGGTATGGTAAGCAGTTCGGAAAGGTTTATCATAATGATCTTGGTAGGATATGGTAAGCAGTTCGGAAAGGTTTATCATAATGATCTTGGTAAGGTATGTTAAGCAGTTCGGAAAGGTTTATCATAATGGTCTTGGTAGGGTACGGTAAGCAGTTCCTAAAGGTTTATCATAATAATGTTGGTTAGCTAAGCAGCTCGGAAAGGTTTATCATAATGGTCTTGGTAGGGTATGGTAAGCAGTTCGGAAAGGTTTATCATAATGATCTAGGCTACTCTTATTATCTCCGAGGTCCAAACCGAAATGCATCTATAAATCTTCTTTAAGCCTTTTCTGAGAGCTTTGAAAACGCCATAGGAAATGAATTTAGGTCTGGACTCTTATTTTTTACCTCACTAGCTTTTGTTTTTCAAACATGATAGGAAAAAACATTTATTTCCTTTTTTTTTTGCTAACTAAAAATGCAAAATAAAGCTGAATTTCCTATAATTTTTTTTTTTGTTTCGATGTTGTATACATTGTGAAGAATGTGTGAAGAGTTTTGCGTTTTTTTTTATTACATAATTATTTAATTACAAACTTAGCTATCAATCAAGTTATTGCACCTGGTCCCGTGGGAAAACCTTCATCAAGTGCTGAAAATGGGGCGAATAGTCTCCCACTTTGAGAATCATGTTCGTCTTGAAGCGGCGCGTCTTGTTGCTGTAGAAGCGGTCCTCAAACGATTGGCTTGGCATGCCCCAATAGTGCTGAAAGCTGGCGTAGTGAGCATGCTCGGAAATTAGTCGGGTCACCGGGTCACGCACAAGTACGAGTAACTAAACCATGAAAGAAGATTCAAAGCAATTTATTGTGATTAAAACATGGTACTACCTGGTTTGAACAACTTGTGCATCGAACGCCAAATTGTAAAACGTTTACCACTAGTTCTTTATCCAAAAGAACTTTAGATTGCTGTGCTAACCATATGATGTTGTGGGTAATTTTACCAGAGAAAAAAATAGAAAACACTTTCTAGATCCCTTAGTTTGGTCAGTTTCAGTATCAGTAACCACTTGTATTTAATGGGTTGCAGTCAGGATGTGGTTTTGTAAAATGAAGAAGAAATACTTTTTGTAGCGGGGTATTTAGTTTAAATCTCTTCAGTTTCAAAAAATAGAAAATCAACCGCAGATAAAGGATTGGTAAGGGGTTTCGCTTTAATAATATTTTATAAAAGATATAAAGCTTGGAATAAGAGGCAATACTGCTGGTAGAAAGAAAAGCAATTGAGACGGTACACAAGCGTAAAGTACTGCCAATATTCACTTACTCACTATCTCTCTCTCTCTCTCTCTCTCTCTCTCTCTCTCTCTCTCTCTCTCTCTCTCTCTCTCTCTCTCTCTCTCTCTCTCTCTCTCTCTCTCTCTCTCTCTCTCTCTCTCTCTCTCTCTCTCTCTCTTTCTCTCACTCTTGCACAACCTTAACCTATACCCCCACCTTCACAGAGCTGTTCATAGCATGTATCCTCAGATGAGCGTCGTGTTCCACGATGTAGCACGGTGATTTCTCTATCGTGATCTGCCCAGGCAGGGAGGGAGGCATTCTGCCCACGTACCTTACCCAGAAAATTAGACCACATAAAACAGTGTGAATACACATAAAACAGTGTGTATACACATAAAACAGTGTGTTTAGGCATAAAACAGTGTGTATACACATAAAACAGTGTGAATACACATAATAATAATAAAAAAAACAGAAAATCTGCTGCGGACATGAGCAAAGGACATTTAAAAAGTCTAGTTGTTTTGATAAACCTAACCGTCTTTATCTCACTTGCTTTTATCATTGAGCGATATTGAGCTGGTACGGAACTCACACTAAATGTATTCTATATATTTTGATGTGAAGGCATCTATTGTATTAATGGGAAAATCACCACTGTAATGCCAAACTGAAAGAGACATTCTGTTATCATCACGAAGTCTGTCGGTGGAACATAAAAACACACACAAAATACAAAAGTCGGAAAAAAATTGTTTATGATGGTCCAGTTTCCTCGGTCTAATGAGATGCTCTTGTCTTAATTTGATTTTTTTACAAGGTCCCTGAGTGAGAATCTTTTTTTCGTGTTTATTTACCCCGATGTCTCCCTTGCTTTGCCCAACAGAGCTACAGCGAGCTGTTTTCTTCACGCCAAACCTGCTGTTTACTCTCTACTTCATTTCGATGTTACATCGAAGAGTAGTATTGACATGAAAAAAGAAAAATTCGCGATTTACACACCCGGATCGTTAATATGGCTATTTATCCTCAAGGCGATAACGTAATATTGATTGCACGTATATTATCACAATCCTGGAGTATGAAGTAATTAGAAGATCATTTCTGATTTACTTCCATTAGGGTAGTCTAAAAAAATGATTCAGAAAGAGCTGCAGTCCTGACGCAATCTATTAGGTATGAAGTTACTAAACGAAGATACAGACATGATTCTTTTTATAGTTTGTGTGTATATCCCCACCAAAATTAAGGATAAATATTTTTGCACGCAACTTTTTTCATTAGCTGTTGCCATTTAATCAGAGCCATATTGTAAACGTAAGGTCGTGATCTTCAGGGATTATGACTAGAGAACTCTGAACAAAACAAAACAAAGGAACACATTTTTGAACCATTGAAAAACGTTTCGGATCATCTGGATGGCTTTATCATAATATCTTAGAGAATCAGAGGATATCTGCGTGTTTAACCACCTACCATTTGAGATCATATTTTTTGTACATGCGATCACAGAAGTAGTCCGGTTCCCAATCGAGGGTCACCATTCTTGGGTGAAGGTCAAGAAACTCCAGCAGGGCGGAAGTGCCGCACTTGGCAAACCCGAGCAAGATGCATTGTGGGGCTCGAGACTGAGGCTGCTCTGAGGGGACACAAGGAGGGACACAAATCATCAGCTGATAATTACCTAAATCCATGATTTTTTTACACTGAAATATTTAACCATTTTCCTTAAAAAGAAAAAAGAAAATAACCATGGGTAAACAAGACAAAATGAGCCACTGACTTTGGGATAGCATAGATAAAATATCTAAAAAAATACTTGATTGGTCTGTAAAGATGAAGTGAATATTAATTTTTAATTAATTGGAAGTAAAAAAAAAATACAAATGAAAATATTGAGGTGAATTATATAAAAAGTTGACCGTCCATAACGAAATTATGGAAACTTTTTGTGGTAAAGGTATGAACGCGGACTATGCTTTTAAATTTTCTACTGACAATTATTATGATTTGGCCCTTATAACTTTGCCGAAAATTTATACACCGATTTGGAAATAAGAACTTATTTAAAAAAAAAACTTTTGAGTGTCAGCCCAGTTAAAAGCTTTCAATATAAATATTTTTTCAGTCATCTTTTTTTTGACTGAAGCTCGCCATCCTCGAAACGAAGGGTAAGAAATAAGTGAACATAAAAACGTAGCAAGAATCTTTTGTAGGACTTGTTAAGATTACTTAGGGATATCAAAGATTTCCCTGTTTGAATCAAAATTTCTAAAATATCTAATGGGGTGTAATTTTTATTTGAATTTAGATGTTCCGATCACATAAATTCGTATGAAGTAATCATCGTTATTTTACGACACGTTCAGGCACGCTATCACACACACCAGATTTTTGGCTATCGTCTGCAGGCAGAAACCTTCGAATCCAAGGCGCTGGTTGGGGGTCAAGGTCGTTTTTCTTAGGATGACGTATGAGAACACTTTGATTTTTCTGCATTGCGCTCTGTGAAATCTGCGATGCCCCTAAAGCCCCGGGAGCTCTGAGGCTGTAGATGTCACCATTGTGTATCAGAGCACCTTTAGAAGCAGAAAAAAAGAATAATGGGAATCTCTATAGATCCTGAACAATGAAAAAACAATAATGGGAATCTCTCTAGATCCTGAAGACAAAGGAAAAAACTGTAATGGGAATCTCTCTAGATCCTGAAGACACTTGAAAAAACAATAATGGGAATCTCTATAGATCCTGAAGACAAATGAAAAAACAATAATGGGAATCTCTATAGATCCTGAAGACAAATGAAAAAACAATAACGGGAATCTCTATAGATCCTGAAGACAATGAAAAAACAATAATGGGAATCTCTTTACGTCCTGAAGATAAATGAAAAAACAATAATCGGAATCTCTATAGATCCTGAAGAAAACTGAAAAAAACAAACAAACAGCAGAGAGAAACTTTTTCTTTTTTTTTTTTTTTTTAAATTATTGAAAATTTTTCAAACGAGTTATTAGATGGGAAAAGAGGCCAGGTTGTTATTCAACACATCAGAATGTTTTTTTTAGACAATGGTCGTTTGTTTCATCTATCACCTTAGACTCGCTGAAATTTCTTTTCAGCGGAGGTTTCATTTTTTGCAAACGTTGCACAACAACAGATATGCTGTAACACTCAATAAACTAGACATTAAGCAGTCTATCGATGTATAAACCAATCACTAGTGCACATAAAAACTTTTAAGGCTTAGGTTAGAGTGAGGTTAGAATTAATAGATCGCCTAATTGCTCTGTGTTGCAAGAATTCGTTCCGACTTTCGTCATTGGTTGAAGCCTCGTCACTACCTTAATCTCTCTAAAATACTGTATCACCACAAGAAAGGTTACGCTTTTTTGTTGTTTGTTTTAGAAGTGAAGTTTTCTCGAAACTCTTACCGGTGGAGACTTCCCTTTCATCACCATGTCCTGTCAAATGGAACCGTCTGGCTACTTCTGCAAGGGGTGACGCAAACATCAAGGTCAGGACAAAGGTCAGTATTGAAGAGATCAAAACGAGACCCACAGACAGAGAGACCAGACTAGAAACTTGGACGCGAAAGTAATGGCGCATTGCGGCTGCAGAGTTAGATCTAGATCTAGTAGATCTTTGTCAATCTTGAGAAGACAAATTACACGTACGCATCTTGATTGACAAAATTATTTTATATCCGTTTCGGTTCACACAGATTTCAACATTTTGCAGAAAACTCTGAATAACGCCTAGCCTAGAGGGGCCAGGTACCTTTACTTTACTTTTGAATTAAAATAATTACTTATCTTTTCCGATTTTGATTATTCCACCTGTTGGTAAATTTTAAAAAAACACGTTATATATTTAGACTGTACACTCTTGGTTCAGTTTTCTTGACACAAAGATGACCTTGGTTAAATTTTGGTTAAATTTTCATAATGTTTGTAAGTTAAAATAAACGGGTAGCAATGAATTCCCACAAGCAGTAGGCTACAGCACTTTATAGAGATTTTTTTTTTTTTGCATTCTATTTTGAGTTTAGATAGATCTGTCAATGAGCTAAGAAAGTCTAGAATGAGTTGATCGAACCTAAATCATTCTAAAGCACTGACGCTACTTCCGAAATCTGAGGTTTGCAAATTCGAACCCGCACAAAAGCACACTAAAAATATAAAAAAAAAAGTTTATGAGAAAAAAATTCAGAACAATAATAGACTACTTCGGATTATTAACAAATTCCATGGATTTTAACTAAGTAGGTAGCATAGCTTTACATGGCACAGACATCTTCTATGATTTGCTCTAGGCTTATCTATGTAACTAAAATGTAATTCCATTCACACTGTACTTGATTGTTCTACCCAATCCTTCATGAAATGTTTTATCGGTCTAGTAGTTTTTTGAAGTAGGCCAATTTTTATCATTCGAGCACTCACCTTTAAGCATGTGAAACAAGGGCAGGGAGGAACTGAAAACATCCGACTCAAACTTAATAATATCCTATCCCCCCAAAAAAAAACCAACAAAAAAACAAAAAAACAACAAAACAAAACAAAACTTCCATACTGCTCCATCTTCTATAAACTGTTAACTGTTAAAGCCTAAGTTTGAGGTAGCTGTTAGCATTCGTCAGAAAAGTGGCTTGAATGAAACTGGCTGGGACGTGCTTGCCATTAGTAGGGTTTGAACTCTTTGCATGTAGAACTTAACATTGCGTGGGTCCCCATTGCCTTGCCTGTAAAATAGAGCGTGCTGTATACTGAAACAACAGAGATATACAACTCGGAACAGAATTCGTTTGTCATATCAAACACTTACTAGCGCATAATTTTATAATATCGTAGATTGTACATAGTAATTTTGTAAACAATTATTCACAATTCATCACAGTCTGTATATATTGTATAGGCTGACGCAAGTGCCCAAATCTTAATCTTGTAGACCGTGGAAATGATATCAGAACAGGTTTTGTTTCAGCCAGTGCACAGTGACTGATACATTTTTTAAAAATCCAAAACCATAGATATAAAGGCGAATGATAATCGATTACTTCCTTGGACACGAAAATTGCTTTCTCACCTATTCCTTTTTTTTTTTTTTTAAAGACATATTTCAGTTTCAAAAGTCGATAAGAAAATTTAAAAAATTGATTTGTGCATACAACTGCCTCTATGAAAGATTATTTAAGAATTGGTTAATTTTGAATAGGAATCAAATTGATCTATTTCATATATGACGTCACAAGGTTCGAACATCACCACTAACTAATATATTGGAAGAAAATGTGTCAAGATTCATCGTGTCATGTGATCGACAAAATTTTTACACCGTGTGAAAAGAAGTCTAAATTATCTCGATAACGGCGACAGAGTGTGAAGTACGGAGAAGTTAATTATTTTGGCTTTTATCGATAGAAAGCAATGAGAGAAGAAAAAAAAAAGAAAATTTTTTTTTACCGACATGCAAGAATCGTCTTGCTTATTTTGGACAGAAAGAAACACTAATGAAGAAGTTTTACAACTGGCAGGAGTGAAAGCGCTCATTGATGAAAATAATCAGGTAGAAAAAGTTGAAGTTTATGGGCTATATTACCAACCCCCCTTCCCCCCAGAAAAAAGTCTTTGCAACCGAGACCCAGATGCCCAACAACAGGTTTCTCCAGCTGGCTCGTGATGACAGTATGGAATGGAGAACCATGATCGCCGATGTCTCCAATAGACCTGACACTTAAAGAAGAAGAATACGGTAAAAATCTAATCGGAAACAATTATGAGAAGATAACCATTAATTACGAGGCTTGAGGCTAGCCAACACATTGTCAATTAACAGGAATCTGGAGAAAAAGATCCATCTCGAGCATCTGCCGATTTCTTATAAGATTTGCATGCGTACAAGACCTTGTGACAAACTTGAACAGTCTGTCTGGTAACGGCCTTCATTGTTCAGACAATTGATCCAAAATGGTTCTATTCATAATGAATACAGTTTTATTCTAAAGCAAAACTAGATCTACATGTATTTAGAAAGACTCGCTTTCTATAACCCCTAAATCTCACAGAAATTCCCAGTGGTGCTACAAAGTGGTACCGAACAGCACAAGACAATAGATGTACGTAATTATATATTAACATTCGAAGGAAAAAGTCTTAAACCGGAACTCTCTAACTTTGCTTATAAATTATTAATAAGATAAACTGGTATAAGAGGGCTTGTTGTTGATGCTGCATCTATCTAGCAAGGTAAAATCGGAATTTCTATATAAAAAGTATTATTTGGGTGTGATAAAAGGAAAAAAAAATTATTAAAAAATGGAAACGCATATAGATCTAAACTCATTTTAAAAAACTCAATGGACAGTAAATCCCAATCTGATAGATCTTTTTAGGTGCTGATTTTCTTATGTCTCCCTCTTTGATCAATAGCTGCAAACGCTACGGCTTTTTTTGGTTTTTTATACTTTATGTTTCTTTTACATAATCGCATACTAATAGCATGACTGTTAGCCGATTATTAAAAAAGCCTTGACAAACTGTGGACACTAGGCTTAGTCAAGAGGCCTATGATCAACACCATGAATGTATAGGTTTAGAGCAGGCCTAATTGTATCGTGCTAGATCTAGATGTAAGAAATTGTAATCGAATGTCTACTGACTGACTTACCTGAACTGATGTTGAGGTTCATGTGTGTTTCTCGTCAATTTGGCCATCAGTGGCATTGTAACCCACAGCTCAGCCTCACTCTGGTATCATTACTAATATTCACTGAACTGACGTGACGTAACACGCCGTAACGATGCATCCACCATGAAAGTAATTTAGTATTATCACATTCACCTTTCACATTAAAACAGAAAACCTAAAACTCTGATTACTTTAATAGAAAAAAAATAAAGATCGTGCAAATATTTTGGGAAATTTTGTAATGATCAACATTGAAAAGTTCAACTTTTTAATTTTTTTCTTTTTTAGTTTTGCAACAAGTTCCATAATCTTTAGGTAGATCTAACTTTGAGTAGAAGGTTTGGCTCTTTACCGTTATCACGTTAAACATCTAGCTACCGGCAGGTGTGCAGAGAATGAAACAAAACAAAATTATTGGATGAAGTTAAGAAGTCGGTTCAGTCAATATTATTATCTGTTAGCTGACGACTAAATTTTGTTATCCCATATTATTATTTTAAGCTATGGGAATTTCCTCTTCATTTAAGTGCAGGGAAAGGTACTTTTCTGTCATATTTTGCTCTAAAAGCAACGACGATGCAGAATAGTACAAACTCTTCGAACAAGTACACAGGATCAGTCTGATTCAATCGTGTGGGAAACTTCAGTAGACATTTTTTAGGTTCTTCTTGGATTAAACTCTGCTGATTTCAGAATATGTTAACAGATTTTGGTGATCGTAACAAACCATTTTTTGATAGCTTGAGCTCTTTTGTGACAGGAAACAACAAAGACAACATAGCCTTACTGCGGATGACGGAAGATAGGGACAGGTGGAGAATCATGATCGCCGATGTCTGTTCCAGACAGGGCATTTGAGACAGACAACAAACCATTGTTGATATTGAATTTTTAGCAGAGCCTTTTAAGAACTGACTTGTGTGGATTTATAATAAAAAATGACTTTCAAAAGGGCAGAGAAACATCAGGGACACCGTTGACATCCAAATAGCTTAAGGTGACTGATACAGTTAATTTCCCTGCACGTACAAAATGTTCCAGCAAGTCTTTGCCCAACCCCTGTCGATGATGGAGTAACTCGGCTCAATGAGACATCCGCTGATCTAAGGTTAATAATTTTTCTGCGAGGTAATGCTATTTTTTATTCGTGTGACTCACCTAGTCCTAACCGATGTCATCTAATGCCAGGTGGCGCTCTGTTGCCTGATCCAGACTGATCTAAACAGCAGCAACAACAGCAACAACCACAACAACAACAACAACAACAACAACAACAACAACAACAACAAAATGATCTCGAGACTGCCCAGCTGGCAGGCCTTCCGTGGAAAGCTTTGAAGCAGAATACTTTTTCTCGCTCTTGGCTGACACCCGTGAGCGCAATGATTGTTGAGAAGAGCGCTTGGTACAACGATCTGAAGTATGGGACTTTCCTTCAACGGTTGAGGATATTGGTCCTCCTGTTAACGCTCATCATGAAAATCTTAGGGGTCGAGCTGGTGGTGAGAAACACAGTGCCAGATCGATCTGTCTCGTTCTTGTTTGTCCTTGCGGAAAGTTTCAAACTAAATCAAAGAAAAAATTGCCAAAATTGCTAAAAATTGAAAAAAAAAAAATCGCAATCAGAGTTTTGTTTCAATAGATTGATTCATATAATTTCAGAAATTTTTTTTGAATTGGCAAAAAAAAAAAAAAATCCCAAACTTTTTTTACCCAAAGTAACAAAAGTTATCTAAAGTTTTGCACATAAACTTAATTTGCATCACGAAAAAAGCAAATTTTTGTAGCTAAAAGACATAGAAAAGAATTATTTTTTACCCAAAAAAGTCTAACCGTTGAATTAATCTGAAGTAAGAACACAAGTTAAAGCATGTTAAAGGAAGGAAAAGTAAACTTCGAAAAAACGCGCCTAACTTGCAATGATCACAATTCAGGGTAAATCTAATCAATACTTTGATATGAAAAGAACGTTTTAAAGAAGAAGAGGAATAAGAGTAAGGCATAAAAGCAAGGGGAAATCTGTGAGAATAAAAAATGAAACAAAGTTGTTTA
>JAWDGP010006836.1:655000-757500 GCA_033675545.1 Elysia crispata | reverse complement strand
TTCTTCACGTCACAGTTCAATCTACAAACAATGATTGTACTGGAGACTTAAATATGAGTCTTTATAACAATGTCATAAAGTCTCGGTATAACTTGAGGGAGGGGTTGGGGGGGTTGCAGAGATGAATGGAAATTTGTGACCAGGATCAGTAAATAAGCCCTCGACTCATTTGCCTCCATCCACACGCGTGTAGTGTAAACGAGCTTGAAAATAATTTTTTTCAAATGACCCACGCACAAAGCACTGGAGGAGAGATTTTGAACTATGACAATAGGACGTTTATGAAGATAACTAGCAGGTCTTAAATCCAACCAGCCCATATGCCACAAAACTAATTCTTGTATAAGATAGAAAGGTGAAAGCCTCATTTTGGACTCACGTATCCCATTTTGTTTTCTTTTTATCTCTATTTTTTGGGGGGGTCAACGATGTTTGGTTGTAGTTGCATAAAACATGATATCTCCTCAAAACTTCAAAACTTTTTATGCAATTGCAAGTGTGCAAGAGTTTTATTTAATTTTCTTTTTTTTTTTTTAGATCACAATCCAATCTCTAGCGCGAAGATAGAGTTTCACCCCGAGGAGATAGATTGTTTGGAAAAAGATGTTTTATAAATAAACAAACCTACAAGAAAATGATTATGCAAGCATTGAGGAGCAATTTATCTTATATTTACGACCAAAGCTGTTTGAAAAAATGTGTGAGTTTTACTTGAATTAAGTTAAAATATTCTCTTTTGGAGAAGTACATTTCGTGATTGCATTGGTAAGATATTCATCATTCTCAACAACGCTATTGCAAAATATGTCTTCAGTTCCAGAGAGAATATAAACACTAACTGGTTTCAAAACTCTTGCAGAAAGTCTAAATCTCGACCGATGCCTCTCCGGTGTGATACAGTCTCTTCAAATAGGATTTAGTGTTATTGCAGTCACTGGGCTCTTCTGTCTGATCCTCAACCTCTGCAAATCAAGAGCAGTCAACTACATGGTCTGGACATTTTTCAAACGTTGTTGCAGTCATTAGATGTAACATCCTTCATTATATTTCTTCCTTTTTTTTCCCATTCCTCCTTCTCCTCTTTCTTCTTCTTCTTCTTCTTCTTCTTCTTCTTCTTCTTCTTCTTCTTCTTCTTCTTCTTCTTCTTCTTCTTCTTCTTCTTCTTCTTCTTCTTCTTCTTCTTCCTCTTCTTCTTCTTCTTCGTCTGCTTCTTCTCTTTTGCTGCTGTTCTTGTTGTTGCTGTTGTTATTGTTGTTGTTCGTCTTCTTCTTCTTCTTCTTCTTCCTCTTCTTCTTTTCCTTCTTCTCCTACAACTACTTCTTCTTCTTCTTATCTTCTTTTCATGTTGCCATCTGTCTTGTTCTTCTTGTTCTTTTCCTTTTTTTATCTTCCTTTTCTCCTACGCCTCCTTCTCCTCCTTTGAGTTTTCCTTCCGTGCGTTAAGCATTCATGTATCAGTATAGTGGTAGAGCAAGAGGAGCCTCAGTTACATGACTAGAAGCAGTAATAGGAGACTCAACACCAGCCAAAGTGGTACATAAAATACCAGTGGTTTCACTAGAGGTCGTAGTAGTATCACCAAAACAGCAGCAGAAATGGAAGGAGTAGTTGCATAAGTTGTCATGGTTGCAAAAGAAACGTATTAGCAGGGCTTATTATTGCAGTTATAGAAGCAGTTATAACAGCCGCGGCACAAGTTTCGGTAAATTGCAGTAAAAGTGGTACTATCAGAAGCAGCAGCAAAAGTAGTAGTCTGTAAATATATGGTGCTAATTACACTTGGGTCATTTTCAATTAAAGCGTAATCTTAACCTCTGCTGAGCACTACCTAAAACTCTAGCTCTGATAATTCTTACTTATAAATAGCCCAGTAATCTGCCTCTTCTAGATCTAAATTTAGTAGTAGTAGTAGTAGTAGTAGTAGTAGTAGTAGTAGTAGTAGTAGTAGTAGTAGTAGTAGTAGTAGTAGTAGTAGTAGTAGTAGTAGTAGTAGTAGTAGTAGTAGTAGTAGTAGTAGTAGTAGTAGTAGTAGTAGTAGTAGTAGTAGTAGTAGTCGTATTAGTAATCGTATTAGTAGTAGTAGTAGTAGTAGTAGTAGTAGTAGTAGCAGCAGCAGCAGCAGCAGCAGCAGCAGCAGCAGCAGCAGCAGCAGCAACAGCAGCAGCAGAAGCAATAGCAGCAGTAGCAGCAATAGGAGTAGTCGTGGAAGTAACATCAAATGTAGCAAAATAATTTTGTCTTTAAGGTACATATACGTTAATCGGAAAAGGTATACTGAAAATCAAAGTGGTTTTCACTCATTTTTTTTTTATTCCATCCATTCACAGTGCTTGATATTTATTCTTTTTGCCATCGTATACGAGTCCAAGGAAATGAAGAAATTTGACAACGTATTAATGCCAGTAAGTGTAACATGTTATAATTTATATATATAAAGAGAGAGAGAGAGTGAGAAAGAGAGAGAGAGAGAGAGAGAGAGAGAGAGAGAGAGAGAGAGAGAGAGAGAAAGAAAGAGAGAGAGAGAGAGGAGAGAGAGAGAGAGAGAGAGAGAGAGAGAGAGAGAGAGAGAGAGAGAGAGAGAGAGAGAGAGAGAGAGAGAGAGAGATTGTTGTGAAATTAAAATAAGTTGCGAAACGTGCCCAGGTAAAGCGATGGTAACTTTGCGAATGATACCCGAGGCGTTAATCTAGTCAGCTTGCACGGCATATTTCTCTGAAAGAACTCCTCCCTCTTGTCAAAAAATGGAACCGCTTCTAGATCTAGTTACCACACGGTGTGCATAGATTGTGACAGGACAATTTAGTTGGATAGAAATAGAGAGGTCCGGAGAGTCATAACTCTGCCATAACAATGAAAGAAAATAACTTGTAAATTTCCCTCGACACATAATTATAATCCGCTGAAATTCAGTGAATGTACCATAACGAAAAAAACAAAAAAAAAAAGTTGATAAGCGTAACCATTAGAACTGTATGGGTAGCATCAAAAAAGCATACAAATTGTCGCTAATGGACTTTCGTCTTATCCCTAAAGTTTCATTTCATAATAATAAAAAAAAATATTGCAAGGTTGGCTGCTAATTAGTTGTTTTTTTTTTTCATCTTAGTATTATTTTTCTTTGTTTTTGTTTCGTTTCGTTTTAATAATCTACAATATTGATTGGTATTGCATAATATCACTTCCTTAGCTGGGTCCCTGTGTAAAATCATTTTATGTTGCCTAAATTGATCTTAAAAAGCCGGCAAGATGCATTATTATAGGATTTAATAATGATTCGCCTTTCAAGCTGTTTGGCGTTCCTTCATTGGGACGAAATGAAAGCACTGGTGATGCAGGTGGGAAAAAAAAAAAAAAAAAAGCAATAATAATAATAATAATAATAATAATAATAATAATAATAATAATAATAATAATAATAATAATAATAATAATAATAATAATAATAATAATAATAATAATAATAAAATTAATGCGGCTAAAAGCTATGCATATCGAAACATCGCAATGAGGGCTAAAATTTGGTACCCAGATCGACCTAATCAGTATGTCATAAATCATAAGATCTAGCCACACAAGACAATGTAATTTCTAGATTTAGAATCTGGCTCCACGCCGAAACTTAGATGGTATTTAATAAAAAGTACGATGGATTTTGTTAAGCGGTCTAGAGGAAATTCGATCAATTAGAGATCAGATGTTTGCCCTGATGAGTTAATCGCAAGTACAATTATATAACAAACATGATGGAAGGAGAAGTTAGTACACCACAATTATACTACAAACATGATGGAAGGAGAAGCTAGTACACCACAATTATACTACAAACACGATGGACGGAGAAGCTAGTACACCACAATTATACTACAAACATGATGTAAGGAGAAGCTAGTACACCACAATTATACTACAAACATGATGGACGGAGAAGCTAGTACACCACAATTATACTACAAACACGATGGAAGGAGAAGCTAGTACACCATAATTATACTACAAACACGATGGAAGGAGAAGCTAGTTCACCATAATTATACTACAAACATGATGGAAGGAGAAGCTAGTTCACCATAATTATACTACAAACATGATGGAAGGAGAAGCTAGTACACCATAATTATACTACAAACACGATGGAAGGAGAAGCTAGTTCACCATAATTATACTACAAACACGATGGAAGGAGAAGCTAGTTCACCATAATTATATTACAAACATGATGGGAGGAGAAGCCAGTACACCATAATTATATTACAAACATGATGGAAGGAGAAGCCAGTACACCATAATTATATTACAAACATGATGGAAGGAGAAGCCAGTACACCATAATTATATTACAAACATGATGGAAGGAGAAGCTAGTTCACCATAATTATACTACAAACATGATGGAAGGAGAAGCTAGTTCACCATAATTAAACTACAAACACGATGGAAGGAGAAGCTAGTACACCATAATTATACTACAAACATGATGGAAGGAGAAGCTAGTACACCATAATTATATTACAAACATGATGGAAGGAGAAGCTAGTTCACCATAATTATACTACAAACATGATGGAAGGAGAAACTATTTCACCATAATTATACTACAAACACGATGGAAGGAGAAGCTATTTCACCATAATTATATTACAAACATGATGGAAGGAGAAGCTAGTTCACCATAATTATACTACAAACATGATGGAAGGAGAAGCTAGTTCACCATAATTATACTACAAACACGATGGAAGGAGAAGCTAGTACACCATAATTATATTACAAACATGATGGAAGGAGAGGCTAGTACAGCATATTTATATTACAAACATGATGGAAGGAGAAGCTAGTACAGCATATTTATATTACAAACATGATGGAAGGAGAAGCTAGTACAGCATATTTATATTACAAACATGATGGAAGGAGAAGCTAGTTCACCATAATTATACTACAAACATGATGGAAGTAGAGGCTAGTACACCATAATTATATTACAAACACGATGGAAGGAGAAGCTAGTACAGCATATTTATATTACAAACATGATGGAAGGAGAAGCTAGTACAGCATAATTATATTACAAACACGATGGAAGGAGAAGCTAGTACAGCATATTTATATTACAAACATGATGGAAGGAGAAGCTAGTACAGCATATTTATATTACAAACATGATGGAAGGAGAAGCTAGTACAGCATATTTATATTACAAACATGATGGAAGGAGAAGCTAGTTCACCATAATTATACTACAAACATGATGGAAGTAGAGGCTAGTACACCATAATTATATTACAAACACGATGGAAGGAGAAGCTAGTACAGCATATTTATATTACAAACATGATGGAAGGAGAAGCTAGTACAGCATATTTATATTACAAACATGATGGAAGGAGAAGCTAGTACAGCATATTTATATTACAAACACGATGGAAGGAGAAGCTAGTACAGCATATTTATATTACAAACATGATGGAAGGAGAAGCTAGTACAGCATATTTATATTACAAACATGATGGAAGGAGAAGCTAGTACAGCATATTTATATTACAAACTTGGTGAAAGGAGAAGCTAGTACACTATAATTATGTTACAAACGCGATGGAAGGAGAAGCTAGAACAATTATATTACAAACATGATGACAAGAAAAGCTATTATAATTATATTTACAAACATGATAAAAGGAGAAGCTAGTACAATTAAATTACAAACATGATGAAAATGGTCACTTTAATTAGACCTAGATTTTGGTGAGGATATATACAAAGCAAACTCACATTAAAATCTTAAGGTTTTAAATCACTCCCTTTTTACATTATTCAAAGCCAGGTTTTTATAACTTCTATTTGTACAATATGTACATTCAGTGAAATCGCTCAGAATATACTATGATCCGTATTTGGGGTTTATAGACGCTGTTACACCGTCAACATGATCCTATGATAAGCTGACGAGAGAGAGAGAGAGAGAGAGAGAGAGAGAGAGAGAGAGAGAGAGAGAGAGGGAGGGAGAGAGTGAGTGAGTGAGAGAGAGTGAGTGAGTGAGTGAGAGAGTGAGAAAGAGAGAGTGAGAGAAAGAGAGAGAGAGAGTGAGTGAGTGAGAGAGAAAGAGAGAGAGAGTGAGTGAGTGAGAGAGAGAGAGAAAGAGAGAGAGTGTGAGTGAGTGAGAGAGAGAGAGAGAGAGAGAAAGAGAAGGAAATAAGGGTTCGACTATGTCAGATAGGACAGAAAGAATGTTTTCAAGGGAAGAAATTACTTATGGGAATAAGATTTATGACAATGAGAGAGAGAGAGAGAGAGAGAGAGAGAGAGAGAGAGAGAGAGAGAGAGAAGGGGATTGGGAAAGAGAATTAGAGACAAATGAGGGAAGAAGGAGTGGAAGAGTAAAATAACCGGCGAAATATATGCATCATTCTATCACTTGAATAATACATCTTCTTTTAAATGTGTGTGATAGTTTGGAAAACTATAACATTTTTCAAAAAGTGTCATATCTTTTTGCATAACTTTTATACCTACCTATTTATAAAAAGACCGTTTACATTTCGCCTCCTCATCTCTCATTCATCCCGCCCAGTTTCTTCATTTAACAACGACAAAATATATAATTTATGTTTTCGATTTCTGATTTATAATTCCTTTATACAAACTTGCTTAAATATCTACTACCAAACACGCGCACCAGCCCCGTATCAAAGACGTCACGTCTTACGTCTCCACCACCCCTAGCCTTTGCACCGAACTTTGAAGCATTCTGCGCACCGCTCCTGCCCGACCATTCATTTGCCCTATTTCCAAGTATAGGCTGTGAACGTTACTTTGTTTTATACATTTCTGAAGAAGCCCCTTTGTGTTGTTTCTTTTTTCTTTGTCACGTAATTTTAAAGTTGTGTGCCTGTTCCTTTTCAGCCCCCTACCCCCCCCCCCCCCTTTTTTCCTCCCTCCCTCTCTCTCTCTCTCTCTCTCTCTCTCTCTCTCTCTCTCTCTCTCTCTCTCTCTCTCTCTCTCTCTCTCTCTCTCTCTCTCTCTCTCTCTCTCTCTCTCTCTCTTTCTTTTTAATTCTCTTTCTCAAACAAGTTGTCTCTCTTTTTTAGCTCTTTCTCTTCAATTCCTTCCTCCCCGATTTTTCTTCCTATCTTTCCCCCTTCCCCTTTTTTTTTGTTGTTGTTTTTGTTTACTCGCTCTTTTATTCTTGCTGCTGATTTGTAGCTCCAAGCCAGCGCAATGATTCAGATGAGGAAAGCGATAAGGAAAAATCAGTCCACCCTGAACATGGACTTCCTGGTCGCTGCAGATTTTCTCATGATGACGGTAAGAGCTGCATCTCAAATCTTGTTTCACTAACATCGACTACACCCATATAATCTGAGGGGAAAAAACGGCAATGTAACAGGAACATGATGCAAGTTTTAAATAATAAAAAAAAAAACTAAACAAAATACAATAAACTTAACGAAACTTTTTTTTTAATTAAAAAAAAAACAGCATATTTCTGAAGACAATTAAGGAAGCGACACAATTTGCTTTCATAAGATAGCGTCAGTGTTGGGAGTTAATATTTTGCTTTGAAAAATATGTGACAAAATAATAATTTATTATCAACCGAAATGTTACTTGATTTGTTTGTAGAAGAAAGTAATACACTAAGAGGGAGTTTAGTTTGCTGTGAGTAGAGTAAGACAGTTTCGGTTGCTGGGCTTTGACAAGTTTGTTTTGATAAGAGTGTAACATTATGAGACAAGATCTAAAAGGAAAATAGGCACCCAGCTTTATAATTACGGAACAAATAATTTAACATATAAACGTTTCACTTTGTAAGCTTCGTCAGTATTGTAATTGATGATAGTTTTGTTATTTCTTTTTTGTCCCGTAATTATAAAGTCGTGTGCCTATTTCCTTTTAGATCTTGTATTATACTATTTATAGACCCACATGTGTCCTTTTGGATCCTTTATAATGACCAAGTTATCCTCTAAGAGTGGTGTTTTTGTTTACTATTTGGATTAACGTTATTAGAGAAATTCCGTAAGATGGCCTGGCTAAAGTGGGACATGAAAAGCCGTTACAAAGTTTCCTTTGAAAAAAGAGTTTGTTTCAGCTGTGGAGTTTATACAATATGCTTTAACCGGAGTGAAATAAATCAATAAATAAGTCAAGAGTTTGTTTCTACAAGCAAGTTACCTGGTTTCCTTGTGACCAAAGTTACGCTGCTTTGATAAGAAGGTTGCCATGCTGTTTAATCCTATTGCGCAGCACCTATATTTAGCTATCGTAGCCTCTGTGGTACTCTTAAATATCTTTCACTCCACCTGCGGGTAAGGAGTGGGGTTAAGGTTTACTCACATTTATTTATGTTACTAACTCAGGGAAACTGCTGCGGGGTGATTGGCGGGGCAGATATGGATTATTTCACTCACATTCAAGGTAGACTATGGATCTATGGTTTTTTTGTTTTGTCTTTGTTTTGTTTTTGTTTTGTTTTTTTATGTTAATTGTATGTATAAAATATTTCTTCCAAAAAGAATCAGAACATAGCATGCAGCATTAAGCAAACTAAAGCAATGTAACCGTTAATTGCAAGTGCCGCACGCATAATTATTAAGGTTCTAAAGTTGATTTTTAAATACTTTTTTTTTTTTTTTTTTTATAAAATTCAACTTTTGATGAATGCCAGATAAATCGATTACTATAATCATTTCTTTCAGTATCTCTCTCTCTCTCTCTCTCTCTCTCTCTCTCTCTCTCTCTCTCTTTCTCTTTCTCTCTCTCTCTCTCTCTCTCTCTCTCTCTCTCTCTCTCTCTCTCTCTTTCTTTCTCTCTTTCTATCACCTATGGTATTTTTTTTTCCGTCTCTCTAAAAATCCCGTTTTTCTTGATCCCCTTCTTCCACTTTCACGCTCTCTTCCGCATGCACGCACACTCACACACTCTTTGCACGAACGTCAACACGTCCGCCACCCCCACCCCCCTCCAAAAAAAAAAATTAAACAAAAAATAAAATTTAAAAAAAATAAATAAATAAAATAAAATAAACAAATAAATCAATCAATCAAATAAGATAAAATAAGTAAATAAATAATAAAGCAAGCATTTGTCAGTAATAAAAATAATAAAAAAAAAAAACTGTAACCCTTTTCCCACAGAAATATACTATGCCCCATCAAGTTTGAGCACTCCTGCTCCTAAAAGCCTGGAAAAGCAGCCGGTCAAATCTATGTGCTGGCTCGACTCCACTTATCGCAGGAACAAAACGGTGAGTCCATCAGTTTCATCCCCTGGCCCCCATGTACACTTATCCTTGGATAATTTACCACTTTTTCCCTCTCCCTCCTTGAATTTTTTGTACTCTTATTCCATGATTTAGTGGATTTAAAAGTCCAAGGCGCTAAGTGGGATAGGAAGAGCTATGGATAGTTAGAACGATCAGATTGAACAACTCAAAATCAGTTTCTAAAAAATCTAATGCTTATTTCCTTATGTAACTGATCGGTTCAACCGCTACGTTGATCAGCTGCGGTCTTATATCTGTGAAGCACCGAAAAGAAAAACAAAAATAGGTAGAGTGCAGCTCCAAAAGGTACAAAACAATACAAAACACGTGAGCTTACTTCAAATATATATATATTTGAAGTAAAAACTGAAAAAAAAGAAAAAAAGTATATATATATATATATATATATATATATATATATATATATATATATATATATATATATATATATATATATATATATATATATATGTGTGTGTGTGTGTGTGTGTATGTGTGTATATATACAGAAGCTGAGGAAGTGAACCAAAATTGTGTAAAATTCAAATTAGCTGCCACAGAAACAGCAATGGAACAAATACCAAGAGTTGAAAGGAAACCAAAATAAAATTGGAAGGCTGAGGATACTTTGGAACACTTGGAAAAAAAAGGCAAGAAAAAAGTGAGAGTGAAAAAAGCGAGACATTGCAGGAGGAAATCAGAAAAGAAGTGTCATGAAGCCAAAGAGAAATTGATCAAAGACCAGTGCAGAAACATCGATCTGTACCAAAGAACTACTGAGAAATTTTTCTTTTACAGAAACATTGGAGAAATCACTGGCAAGAAAACCTGCTCATCCATAGATACCTAGAAAAAACGGGAAAAACAAAACAAAACAAAAACAGCAACAAGAACAACAAAACGGTGACATCGCATCATTATGGAAAAAGAAAAAAAAATCCTTGGCAGATGGGCAAAGTACATAAGTGAACTTTTTGAAGACGGCAGAAAGGATTACAAAGTAATAAAATGGGCCACCTATCAGGAAAGGTGAGATCCAGGCAAGCAATAAGAAAGATGAAAACAGGCAAAGCAATAGGCTCAGACAGTATATCAGAGAAACTTTGAGAAGACTATGGAATGGGTAAGACGCAACGTTACTCAACGAAATGTCTGACACAAGTCACATTCAACCAGAAATCTCCCAATCTTTATTTACAGCACTGCCAAAGAAATCAGGGGCAACAGATTGTGAATCCCAGAGAATGATTATTTTTATGAGTCATAATACCACAATAATTTTAAGAATGATCATAATATGATTCAAAAAAAAAAAAAAAAAAAAAAAAAAAAAAGAAATAGTATGGAACAGTGTGGCTTTCATGAAGGAAAAGGTAAAACAAATGTATAAAGGCCACATCCCTCCTACGAGCTGTGGAAGTACAAAAAGAGGTATACTTGTGCTTCATAGACTAGACCAAGGCATTTGACAAAGTACGATATGACGAGATAACCACACAACTAAAACAGCAGACGAAAGATAGATCTAGAGAAGGTTTACGGCTTATCAAAAACATAATTATTGTACTGGGAACACACAGCACCATTGCGCGTCGATGGGGAAATCAGCTCATTTAAAAAAGAAATAAAGCGTGGTGTCAGGCAAGGATGTGTGCTGTCCTCAGACCTTGTCTTTGTACAGTGAAGTAATCATGCGAAACATAGGACACCCAGGTATTAAAGCATCGTAGGAGAACACAACAAAAACAACTTGAGACGAGTTGAATTCACTGTATTAACGTCAGGGCAAAGCTTAAATATAATGGATGCGCAGGACTAAGGTTAACTGTAGAAAATAAAGAACACTTGCAATGATTATTAAACATTGTTGAGGATTGGAGCAGATTGAAAGGTTTTTTAATTGAGCAGCGAAAAGACAGAAGTAATGGACGTCAGTGGAAACAATGAGTGTCGTCATATTAACATCTTTATCAACGGGATTAAACTCAAATAAATGGGATAAATTCAAATACTTGGGTACTTTAGTATCAAGTGATGGGCGCAGCAACACTGAAATTGCATCGAGAATGGTGCAGGTAAAAATAAGTTTCCAGAGGATGAAATCGGTACTAACAAATAAACACACCTCCATTCACACAAGAAAAAGGGATCTAGAATGTTATAATGAACCCATTCTGATATAGGGATGGGAGGCCTGGACAATTTTACAACAGCACAAAACAAACTGGAGGCGACATAAATGCGGTTCATACAGAGAATGTTTCGAATCTCACGAACTGCAAAGAAATCAAGGAATCAGTGTTACGAGAAAATGATTCAACAAGATTACGCATAATTTATATAGATTATAGGTAAACACCAAGCAACCTCTATCAGCCATGTGATGGAAGAGACAAACTAGAACATCCTGTGACGACTGGAATGATCGAAGGAAAATGCAGTAGGGAAAAACAGCCAGAAAAGCTTTTGGGTGGTCTCCATGGCTAAATGTAGGGAGAGGGACAGATGCACTCAACGAGACGAGGGGTCGAGATGCGTGGAAGGTCATGATCGCCCACCCTGCAGAGCCAGGCACTTTATTGAGTGATTGAATTTAGTTTGAAAGATTTATACGATAATATGATGATGAAAACTACCCAGAATATAGAGGAATATTCATTCATTGAGCAGAAAAACGTCGGTTTTTTTGTTTTGTTTTTTTGTTTTTTTGTTTTTTTTTGTCGTTAAGATAGTAACTGTTGAAAGAAAGAGGATTCTTAGTAGCCTATTTTTTTTTTCAAGAGCTATTAGTTTGTTCGTTTTCAGAGCGTAAACTATGTTGCAAAACCAGCCCCTCAAATAGTTTCTCGGTATCTCAATAAAAGTATACTTGATCCTTTCTTCAGAACTCACTTTGCTCTTCCCTTTTACAATAAACTGCGCTTTGCTAGATTGTTTGTGAGTCTAGTGAGTCAATAATAATAAGGAGCTTGTGATTTTTTTTGTTTTGTTTTTGTTATCTAACCGCATGGCTTTCGATCCCGTATGGAACCGTCCACATCTCCATGCCGCCATTCTGCGCATCCTCACAACTTTAATCTGATATTAGTATCGAAAAAGACTTGCTCTATCGACCTTTTCTTTTCCGAGAATATATTTTTTTTTATTGTTAGAAACTAGGCCAAGCTTCACCATAAAAAATCGACATAAAACATAATTATTTCACGGAATTATTTTATCTAGAAGCGAATAGTTGCAATACAAACATAGTGTTTTAAAGCGTTGTACAGGTGATGACCTATAGTTGTGCAAGGACGAGACTTTCCCTCAGTTTAGATCATAAGTAGCCTAAACATGAACGCTAATTTACATTTGGACATTTTTGAGAATCACGTAATTATTTTTGACAAGCTCAGGCTGTCAGAGAACACAAATGTTGATGGTAGTAAATGTGTTATCTCTAATCCATTAAATTCTCCTTTTTTTCCCCTAGGGATGCTACGTGCAATATTTTGAATCCTCAATCAAGCCCTTCATAAGAAGCATGTATGGGCTGGCCATGTTGACGCAGGTAATACCAATCTTGTGTAATTTAACTCGCACCGCTGAAAAAAAAAAACAAACAAACAGCCAGGAAAAAAAAAATTGGCTGCTTCATTTACGATAAGAAGCTAACTTCTCGAACAGACTTGAGAGTACAGGTCCTTTCTATTTCCTCCTGCAACCATCTCACACGACACATTACAGCAGTGGGAGAGAAAGAAGGTAACGGTAAAGATAGGAGTTGTACACACGAGGTTTCCAACCAACTTTTAGTCTATCAAGACCTGAGGTTGTCAATGTGTTAGACTGAGGGGCGCTCTGAGTTCAAATAGGTCCGACCATTATAATATCCAGTTTCTAAGATGCTTCCTCACATCGCAGCATTGGTTCCCCCCCACAGGTGACAATCTTCGGGCTCCTCGTCATCCTAGGGGAGATACCACCCAACAGGCAAGACGCCCTCAAGCTTCTCTTCTTAGACAGGCTTCCGTCACTGTTCCCTGTAGACTAGTAGCCGGCGGCGAGGCTGGCCTCAGCTGAGACACTCCACAAGCGGTTAAAGAAGTTTGATATATACACAAATATTATTAAAGTGTTTTAAAAAAAGGATAGGCTTTTGCGAGAAAAATGGATATGGTGGTCAGAATGTTGTACTCTTGAGATTATAGATATGGGTAAAGAGATGAGTGAGCGAAATAACAGAGGAAGGTGAAAAGAGATCAATCGAATATAAAGATGTATAGAAAGATGTATAGGGAGAGGGACAGAAAGAGAAAGAGGGTGAGAGGAGGAAAAAAGAGAGAGAGAGAGAGAGAGAGAGAGAGAGAGAGAGAGAGAGAGAGAGAGAGAGAGAGAGAGAGAGAGAGAGAGAGAGAGAGAGAGAGAGAGAGAGAGAGAGAGAGAGAGAGAGAGAGAGAGAGAGAGAGAGAGAGAGAGAGAGACGAGTCAAGATTCCATTTTAAAAGCAATTTTTAAAAAGGCGATTCGTTTAAAAAAAGACAAAACAAGCGCAAGTATCTGGAGAAGGAAGTTTAAAAACTGACCAATAAAAATCTCCGGAGCTTACGACCAGCTCGATCAGAAACTGCCTAATCTTTCTTTTGATGACAGTCCTCGTTATCATAAGGATGGATTTCAGAGAAGTCTGTGAATTCTGTTACTGATTCAAAAGATTCTCAATTGTATTAAGAGGCATAAATTTCTCCACAAGTCCTCAGGAGAGCAGCATGTTTGAATCCTGACAATCTTATCATACACGATGGTTTTGATAATTCCTATTTTATGATAGAAAATAATGTTCTTATTTGTAGTTCTAAACAATACAAAGTGACTCTCAAATATTTGTCTATGACTTTGTTCATTTTTTTTTATCTCGCAAGTTTCGCCAATTGCCTAACATGGAGAAAATGTTCTGTCAAGAGGGGGATAGTACTATCTAAATGGGATCAGATCGCAACATGCATGTCTCGGCCATCGAGCTGATTCAGAACCTCCTAAATGACAGACAAAAGCTGCACAGACTGAGCTATCAGCCGTACAGACTGAGCTACCAGTGCCCGGTCGCTGAATGCGTAACTTAAGCTTTTCTAGTTTGATTTAATTAAATCCTAAGTAATTTCTTAACCTTTTTCAAAGTGATAACTATTGCAAGACAGACATGTTTGATTATAATATTTGCTTAATTGTGCTTTGATAATAGTTAATAAAGGACTTCCCTCGGGAGATTGATTCATTGACTGGTGTTCGGGTTGATTTAGAGTCTGCTGTTAGGTTATATTGGACTGAAGTAAAATAGAAGCAGGAAAAGTCTAAGATGGGGAAGATGTTTGCTTTTTCAAATATAAAAAATAAGTATTTAGATTTGTTAAATTTCAAAAAGACAAAATAAATGCTCGTTACTTCAGGCTTTTCTTCCCTTCATAAGTTACATGTCCACAAGTGGGAACCACTTTAGATTCTTATGTACTTCAAGACTGAAAAAAAGAAAAAATAACATTTTTTGCCCCTAAATACGTTAATTTGTTTTACCTAAAGACCAGATTTACTGGACAATTAAAAAAAGGATTGATTTAAAATAGAAGTTCCATACCGCACTGAATTGGCATTCTCAAGAAGAGAAGAGCTGAAAGATGAGGCCTTAAACATTCATCCATACTGATTTGGCTTACACCTATGAATTAAATTTCCACACCCAAACATGAGGCATTCCTATGGCTCAGTGTAGCTTGGATTTGAAGATAAACAACAAAATCAGGGACTTTTTTTGATTGTGATGAGTAACATAAAAACATCTTGAGAATCTCACCCTTTTAATTGATATTTTAAAAAATTACATGAAAAATCTCTCCTAAGTAAATTTTTAACTGAAAAAAATGTATTACTTTAAATGAAACACATGGAAACTGACTAAAAGAGAGGCAATTTTAAGTCAAATAGCATTTTATTTTTAATTGTTTGGGCTTATGCTATGCACAGCAACGATATAAAAAGAGTAACATGGATGTAGCAATTTTCCTTGTATAAAATTTTTTATGTTCTTCATCCAAACATTTTTTTTTTCAATTAAAGAGTTGTCTATTTTATGCTCACAGTTAATTCATGCTAAAAATGCATAAATTTTTCATTAAAAAAAAAAAAACAAAGCAAATTTTAAGTTTCATAACTTTTACACGCCGGTAAACATAGTCATCAACCCTTGTCAACCATAGTATGTCTCAATTCCATTTTTTATTTACTTGCTTCCGTTTTTTATAAATTCAGCAAAATATTGAATAGCCAGTTAAAGAGGATTAGAATTAAGAAACAGTAGTTTTTTAATTGAATAATCTTTCACACAGATATTGTGAGAAATATACTGGGTTGCTTCAAATAAAAATGACCTCTTATTCAGTAAAATCAAAACATGGCTCTAAAGAGATAAATGCCAAAATGACATTTAACATTAATATTCTAAATCAGATCCGCAAAGCGTTAAAAAAATACAATATGTCTACACCGTGCAATGTGCAACATGCAATGTATTTGAAGTTACATATGTGAACCATGACAATTTATGATTTGTGAATTTGCATTATAAATTTTCAGACATAAATCATAAAGTCTGTCCTGTGCAGTATTCATAAAATTTTCACAGCTTCACTGTCTAGTCAAACAATGACCTAACAATTTAAAAATTGTTCATCACTGAGCATATTTACAGAATCATCATGATTTTTTTTAGTCTAACTTAAGAAAAACAGTTCTCCTAATGGTGTAAAATATATAAACAAGCTCTCAAAAATTATCATAGCTGAAAAAGGAAGCAATGTGTATAAACTGTATCAAACTTGGTAAAGTTTATAAATGTTTTTCACAAAATTATAACGATATTTGAAGAAAATAAAAGATATAAAAATGAACTAGCCAATTATTGAGTTTTTGACCAGTTTTAAACTTTCAACTTTTTTTAAAACATCCATTGCACTCGTTCTTACATTGCATTCTTTCTCCTCATCATACATCTCAGAGAATAACTTTCATATTTTATAATTAAAATGATTTTCTCAATACAGTTATAGCCAACCATAGTGTCACTATATCATCAAATGATACAAAACTAGATAGCCCTCATAATTAAAATGATTTTCTCAATACAGTTATAGCCAACCATAGTGTCACTATATCATCAAATGATACAAAACTAGATAGCCCTCATAATTAAAATGATTTTCTCAATACAGTTATAGCCAACCATAGTGTCACTATATCATCAAATGATACAAAACTAGATAGCCCTCATAATATAAGACTTAAAATTCATCCTTACACAATTTTCCAAACACAGCCATCGACAATGTTTTACAATGTGATAAAATTTCTTAACTGCTAATATATCCAACTTGAAACTCTGAAGTGAAAAATTTTCTCAATAAATGTCTCCAAAACTCATCAAAATCTTGTCACAGACAGACTTAAATCATGATTAAACGTTTCTTACTATTCTTGACACTTTGCGCTTAGAAAATCGTCTGAATGAGCATCACGTCAATTCTATAGTTTTGTTCTTGTAGATTAACTTACTTTAGATATGTCTTTATCTTGTGGAAAATGATTTTTTTCCCCTTTTTGTTATGTGAAACAAGGTCATCTTCACATTTCTACAGTTAACAACTATTCCTGAACAAATACATATGCTTCCTTCTTGCAACTTTGGCAGAACTTAACTTTCCTTTGATTTGAAGCAATGATAAAAATCGTGGATTTATTTCATATGTGATTGTTCTACACCATCACTTTTTGAGGCTCATTCACCTTCCTTTCAACTTGGGCCAAATATTTGTCCGGAATACCAGCATGTCTGTGAACAGAAAAAAATGTGCAGATCTTTAATAACTGATAAATCCAAAAATAAATACAACTCAATAGTAAAAGTGTGTCCAGCTGTTGTGGATTTTCAATTAATCTCCTATGTTCAATTTCATTATCTAAATTTTCTGATATTATATTTCATCAAGTAATAAGTATATAATACTTATCCATGATTGCAGAAAGAACGATCAAAGTCTCAGAAAAATTTCAGTTCTGAAAACTTTTACACATATCAAATACCTAGCCAACTTAACAAAATAATTTCTCTCATTCATTCCATCTCTAGTTTGGTTTCCTGTCCACCCTTTGGCCTATTCATGATGCCCATTAAAATATTTGTTTTAATACAAATATTTGACTATTTTTTTAACATTCCAATCTAATCTTTAAACTTTTTAGGTGTTTTTATTTTTTGGCAAGGCTTCTTTAGAAGAGCAGCACTTCTGGGAAAAAATAAGTTACATGAACAGGATTTCACATGAGATTGGCATTAATATAATAAGCAAAGAATCTGAACTATAAATGCAATTTGTACCATCAATAACTGAATTTAAAAACTAAAAACAAAAGCGAATAGGGAAAACTTTTGCTCATCTCTTGTGTAAGAAATGACATGCAGATAAAATTAAGATCATTATGAATTACCATTTTGATAGGGTTGTTCCTACCATTATACCCTTTTATATCAAATGGTAACATAAATGAATATATGCACCTAGCAAAATAACACAAAATAATTAATATGAATAAAAAGAGAAGAAAATTTAAACAAAATTGTAACTAAATGAGACGAAAACTTGACCTAAAAAAGGTTAAAAAGAAGGATCTAATTATTAAATAAAAACAACATAAGAAAAGCCCACAAGCAACGGAATAAGAAGCTGATTACACTAGGTTCGTGTAGCACCGCCCGGTGCAGCCATAAATTCCACCCTTCTGTCTACAAAACGAATATACTGGTCCGGAATGCCAGCATTGCTGGAAACAAAATCATTTATGGGAAGCATTTTAAGGTATGACAGGATAATATTTAAAAGAAGATATCCAGAGTAAGAATTCAAGATAATTAGAAAAATTGGCAAATATAACAAGAATAGACACAAGAAGGACATAGATTCATAGACGCAACAATGGTTATATCAACATCAGAACCAAAAAAAGTGCTTGAGATCTTTTTGATCACATATGACTATTTGAATAACAACAAAAAGGTGAGAAATACTGAAACAAAGACAGGTGCAGGGTTAGGAAATTAAATATATGATAAAAAAAATTGTGATGATGTTATATAATTTTACAAAACATTCATTGTCAATGGTTTTTTTGTCCACTATAACATGATGTTTGTACATTTCAATGACTTTTACTATTTTGATTTTTCATTTCCCATGATGAATTTCAATTCTAGTTTATCTTTCAAAACCACAACCATCCCTATAACAGTCTTACAATATCCACGATGAGAACCACTATCATTCTCATCATCAGGAACATGATAACGCCAACCAATATAATCACCATCGCCGACACCACAATTGTTATCTGAAATACTGTACCTGAGCTCCTGCAGTTTCTTTCTCTTGATTGCCTCCAGTTTGGCCCGTCTTGCTCTTGCTTCCTCATCTAGCTTGACACCCTCTTCAAAGAAGGCATTTCTCTCTGCAATGCGGACCTGTTCCTTTTCTCTGATCTGGGCCCGTACACTGTCTGCATGCTGGTGCCTCTTAGAGCGAGCCTGGTCCTCCTCTCTCTTCTGCTTCTCAACAAGCTCTTTCTGTGCCCTGTTGAACGTCAGCAGTGGAAATTGATACTGAATAAGTCATTTTATACTTTCTAAGATTAAAAAAGTACATTGATAACAGAGCCAGATAACATAAAAATATGTTCTCATAAGGTGAATAAACTAAGTTTTATGGTTTATTATAGCAGTTCTACGCTTTGAGAAGTGAAATAAATGTAAAAATCTTAAAATGAAGAATGTTGTGATCCCCCTTATGCTCACTTACCTAAGCACTCTTTCAAACTCAGCTCTTTCCCGCTGAGCTTGCACAGCCAGGAAGTGCTCTTTCTGTTCCATTTGCACAGAACGTGCCTGTTTTAGGCTTGCCTCAAGCTCTGCTTTCTTGCGCATCTCCTCAGCCTCCTTCCGTCGCCAGTCTCTCTCAGCCTGCTCCTGAGCCCGCTTAGCTCGCAAGGCATCTCTCTCAGCCTGCTCATCACGTGCCCTTTCTTGTAATCCACGTAATTTGGCAACTTCACGCTCTTTCTCAATGCGGATCTTCTCTTGCTCCTTCTCAAAAATGGCTTCACGTTCCTTTAGACAGGGATTAAAAAATATTCCAGTGCTTCATTCAAAACATATCAGGATCATTTTGGGATCTAATTTGGATTTTAAAAATTAAATAATACAAACCCAAAGGATTTCAGAAAGCAAAAAACTACTCAGTTTGCTGCCAAAGAGCAAATTGTAAGCTATAAATTCCAGGCTGAAAGAGTTATGGTCATAAAGATTAAAGTGATAAAGGCAAAAAACAAATCATTAATTCCTTATTTCAAATAAGTATTTACCATGAAAGAAATGTTTACACCTATCCACATGCATAGATTTTGTTTTCCTTTGATCTTTTTTCGTATCTTTGATAGTTTCTATTGCAGCTAGAAATGATGTCTTTTCGTTTCAAAGATATTCTATAAACAATCATATTTTTTCCACGCAATACTAACAAATTTTTTCTGCTCACTAAAACAACTTCAAATATTCTCATTAGGCACTGCTTTACTGTGAAGCTAAATAAATTTGTACAGATTAAATGTTTCAAAATCTTGAAATATACTCACAGCTTTCTGTTTCTGAAACTCCAAAACTTTGAGCTCCTCAGCTTTCTCTTGCATAGTCTTTATTTCCTTCCTTTTGAGGATCTCTGCATTAGCCTTGTTAAGCTCTTCCTACAGACCAAGCAATAATTATTTTTCTTCAAAAGACATTTATTTGTGGTTTACTCCTTTAAAAGCATAAAGTCAAGATTATCAATGTGTACGTATTGTGTAACTATTCTGATGCACACATTCCTTCAAACATCTACTTTCTTTCCCCTACTTACCACCACTACTATGGATGCTTTAGTGTTGTTTGCTGTGCAAGCTAATTACTTTCTGAAAGAATATATATTCAATTACAAATGCTGAAATTTGGTAATTATATAATATAATGCCACCAGTTAAATGATTAACATTGAAGTGTAGACTTATTTTTACACGAAATTTAGAACCCAGTGTTTTAACATTTTTATTTCATCAAATTTCCAAAAACATTCTTCTGTCAACTTTGTGAAGGTTTCCCAGGCTACAATTTACTGAGTTTAGGCTTTGAAAGCGTGCATGTCTGTACTGGTTTAACGTTTTTGTCCATTGTGTATCCTGTTTACATATTGGAATAAAAAAAACACCCAAACCCAGCCCCAATAAACACAAGGCAAACAAGATCAAATAAGAGGGGGAATTTCTATTCTGAGATTTGGAAAGTTTTGAATCATGTCCAATCATTGGTCAGATTACATTATGTGTATGTACACTACATACACAAATTAATGCATGAAGGCCAATAAAAAACAGCATTGAAAAAGAAAATTTCAGCAAAAGAAAGTAAACTTAATCGATAGAAAAGAAAAGCTATATAGGTTGTTTTACTTCATGGGTGTGATACCCTTTGTGGGTAGAATGTACAGGCAATGATTCATATTCTTTGTTCTCTATGTTTTCCTTAATATGTCCTTCAAGAAGGTAGGGGTTGCTATTAAAAGGTACATATGTACATGAACTTGGAAATGGCTTTAAGCTGCAAGTCTCACTTGAGAAGAAGCTATTTCTAAGTAGTTAATGTAAAAAATACAATCGCCATAGAAGGAAATTTCACTGCAGATTGGACATGGGTTGCAACAGGCAGATTCCACTGTAATTTTCATTGAAAGAATAAAATCATTTGCAAGTCTAATGAACAAAAACTTATTAAAATGACTAAAAGTCTCAGCCTAGAGAGGTATGGAACAATAGTGGTCTAACAATGAAATCAGTGAGAGTTGATTAATTTTTCAAAATACAAACATTGTAAGACAATTTTGATCTACATTTTCAAAATCTGTACTTACTCTCAATGCAAGCTGTTCAATTTTCTTCCTCTCCAAGGAGTCTTGATCTTCTTCCATCAGTTTCTCAATGTATCTGAGGACATAAAGAAAGACTACAAAGTTATGAGGTAGAGAGAGAGAAAGGAGAGATAAAGGGAGGAGGAAAGGGAGATTTGAGAAAATGTATTCAAACCTTAAAGAGCCCATGTGAATGAGAGAGAGAGAGAGAGAGAGAGAGAGAGAGAGAGAGAGAGAGAGAGAGAGAGAGAGAGAGAGAGAGAGAGAGAGAGAGAGAGAGAGAGAGAGAGAGAGAGAGAGAGAGAGAGAGAGAGAGAGAGAGAGAGATTGGGGGGTGGGGGCTGTTCTGGATAGAGAGAGAAAGGCAAAGAGTGCACACCTCTGCATTTGAATATTCTCTTGGTCCTTTCTCTCCAGCTCAAAAAGACGCTCTTGTTCATTCTCATCAATTTGCTCCATAAGTTTTGCAGCTCCTAACAGCTGCTCTTCCTTCCGTTTTTTCTCAATTTCTTCATGGACCTTAATGGCATTCTGGCGATCAACCTGCCCATCAGAAAACAAATGACTTTATTAGATTGTATTTAATATATAATGATTCGAATAAATATGAAAAGTGCCATGCCCTTCATTAAGTTACTAATTAATTTAAATAATAATAATTACAATAATAATAATAATAATAATAATAATAATAATAATAATAATAATAATAATAATAATAATAATAATAATAATATTAATAATATTAGTAATAATAAAAACCAGAATGAATTTACTTTATTATTGTAACATTAGAAAAAAATGCATGAGGAAACATCAAACTTTTCTGATGATTACAGCCTTGACATGCTTTTTCTTTTTTTTGTTTTTCTTACTACAAAATTTCTTTTATCTATATCAGCAATTTGTGTTTACTTCTTGGAAAAAAAATATTTTAAAATACAATAGCATAATTGCTGGTATGAAATGGACTTTCAAATCTCAAAAACTTATTCCACCACAACTTTCACAAATAACAACTTGAAAAAGAGGTAGTATTTCTTGAGGAGAAGATGTAATAAATGGTTCAAAACTGAAACAGAAATATCTAAATTGCAGCTACCACCTTGATAAACTGCCCTTAGCTAATCAAGTTTTCAGTTCAGATTTTATGATTGTGGACCAGAGCAGTTAGAATGCAACAGGTATTCATTCACATAAACTTAAAAAAATTGTAATTCATACTCTTTTTTTTTGACCTCTCAGTATGAAGTTCCTACCTCCATCATTGTGTCAAGGCGTCTCTCTTCATGAATCATCTCTTTTGCTATTTGATCCTTCTCCAAAATTTGTGCATCTCTGATTGCATGGCATTTAGCATTGAGGATAACCTGATGCCAAATGTATGCAAACATGTATTTTTTAATAGAAGAGAGGTATTTAAGAATTTCTCATGATACAACAGTTAACTTTAATAAAAGCATTTGGAAATATACTTCCAGTTACTACAGTAATGGTTTTGGTTTGTAGATGCTAAAGAGGAAATAAAAAAAAAATGAATTAATAGACAAAGAAGAGTGACGCTTTCAAATCAAGAAGAAATGGCAGCATGAAGGCAATATGATGAGAGGCGATGTAGCATTCAATAAAAATCTCATAAAATATACCCACATTTTAACATGCTACTGAACTTTGCCATCTAGATAAAATGCTACCAAGTCAAGACATGAGAGTATCCAACCTACCTCATTAAGATGTTTGATCTCATCCTCTTGTTCCTGACGCATTTCATTAGCTCTGGACAGCAAATGCTCTGCCTGCTCCTTAGCTTCTTCCTCCAAGTCATTCAGTTTGGCATTCTTCTGGCGTGTCACATCCAACTGCTTCATTCTGTTCTTGCGTTCCTGGGCCTCATCCTAGTGATACAAGAATATGACTTGCGTGTATTTTGGGAAATGGAAAAAGTAGAAGAAAGATAAAATAACTTACTGATTTCCAAAAAAATGTTGGGACTACCACTATGTGATTCGTAATAATTATCAACAGAGTACCTGATAAAGTTAAAAAAAAAAGAAAAGGACTAGTAAACAGTAGATGTACTTGATATGGTCATATAATTACATGAAACCTATGATATATAAAAATGCTGCTTTCTTGTTTCTCTTTTAGCTCTGTCCATATGTCTGTCTGCCTGTCTTGATCTCCACCTGTTAATTCCTATCCAACACCCACATATAGGCTTTTTATTTCTCTCATTTACCAAACAACTTACCATGGCTCTTTCTTTCTCTCTCTTAATTTTCTCAGCCTCTGCCTCCCTATCCTCTTTGCTGAGAACCCTTGAAGCTTGAAGAATACGATAAAACTGGTCACGTGGCAAAACCAGCGATTCACCTGAGGGGTCCTCTGATGGGACGCTGACAGATTTAAAAGATTTTCTTTTATTGTTGCATATGAAACATAGTGTTGTCCAGGCAAGGCTTCGTTAGTCGATTGCAAACGCTTTTTATGATTGAATACTTTTATCATATAGAAAAGGTAAAAAGCAATAAGAAATGACAAAATGTCCAAATTATCATGCATAAATCAATGTTTTTACTGAAAATTTGTGTGAATTTTGTACTTATGTCTCAAATTGATATTTTGAAGTATGCTTCTTTCCCTTTAAGTTGGCATTATAGTGGAATCCAATTAACTCATCTTTAGTAATTTCATTTTTTTTATTTGTCTTGACATTTCCCTCTGCTTTCAGATCAAGTTTCTACTACAACAAAAAGGATATAATGTTCTTAGGAGGTTTGAATACAGCAAACTGCATTCTAATATTTCTATTCAAATCATGCTCAATAAAATAAACAATTTTATATTTCATGGTATTAGAGCAAGGTATAAAAGATTTAAGCTCACATCAGATTCCTGATAAGATCTTTTGTGATGACTGTGACTCGTTCTTTCTGAGCTTTGCCTTGTCCGTTTCTGCGACGGGAGTTTCTCTCATGTGCCAATCTCTCTATTGATACTCCATTTTCACAGTTTGTAACCTCCTGAAAGATGTGGAATTAAAAAAATTCATAAGTTTTGCCTCATTTCAATATGAAGCATTTTGCATCATTATCCATTGACAATGCATACAAATTCTATTAATGATAATGTCTCAATCAAATATTGAATTAAGTAAAACTTTCAATTTCAAAGAGAACCAAGCTGAGAAACTGAAATCTAAAATAAGAGGAACAATGAAATGCAACAAGAATATAGAAGGGAAATAATAGTTTATGACCTGAAGTTTGAGACCTAGCTGGACAAGATCCGTTGATGATTCCCTGAGAGAGGCCTTTTACAATAAAACACATTATATCTTCACATCTAAATTGAATAGTTTTCTTTGGGAAATGGGAAATTTAGCTCCTCTGTAAAACATAGAAGATTTCAATCTTGGTAATAGGCAGTCAGAAACTGGGTGGAACACTCAGATTATTTAGTGAGACATTAAACCTGCTACCTATGACATTTGCATGTGTGTTACACTTTGATTAGGCAAATACAACTTCAATAATAATCACAGCTAAGCTATAAATTTCCTGGCAAAGTAAATCCACTGAAGATCCGTAGCCAAAATATATTTAACTGATCATTTCTGACAACATGCAGAGATGTTTTCAAAAACCCTAAAACTCTTTAACAAGCAAATGATGTGCAGCACAAATGAATTCTAAAATGTGAATTTAATCTGTTATTATATGTATATTGCTGATGAGTTTCAGCTCTACAGTGTGAAGTGGAAGAGTTTATGTGGACTTATTTCGAAAGACAGAACAAAAATTTTGGTCTTGCAACAATTTGGACAAATCTGTGTTTAAAAACTGGAAATTCTTCATACTTTATTATCCATCAAATTCAAAAGCTGCATTTCCACTTGTTATTACACTAAAATACAGGTTCAAACAAAGAACAGGTGAATTACGACTATCTTACCTTTTAAAAAGATAGTAAACAAGCAGATAATTTTTATAGTAAACCAAATCAACTTCCTTCTCCTTTTTAAATCTATCTGTATCCTGCAACCACCACAGACATTGGTATTGAAACCAGGTATAATAAATGACATAAAGGGAGAAGAAAGTTTGGAGCACAAAATTATTTTTACTTCTTTATCTTCTAGGCTAAAATATCTAAAATCATGATCATATTATTTTTATCATAAATCGAAGCAGTTTTATCTGTTTCAAGCAGTAGCTACAGGTATAGAATGTATCAATATTTTCAAATATTTAATTCACTACATATGACTCATTTGAACTGGTTGCTGTTAAGTATTTTACCTGTGTTTCATGGAATTTGTTTTTGAGCATAGCCTGGCGCATCTGCTGGGCTTGGGGCTCTCCAAACAGGCTCTCATCGACCTGAGACTGGTGACTGACCACCCTGTATCCATAGGTCTTCCCTCGCCTTGACCCATTGGAGCTAGAACCTCCGGCTGAAATCGCACTGCCCGGCTAATAGAGAGAACATTGAAAAATTTCAAGTGAGTAAATCAAACTTTTCTGATCTCCTCATATCAAAGTGCTTCTAAACAGTATGCCAAGAAAAGAATACAACGTTTTAGATAAAGAAGTATCGTAGAAAGAGGACATAAGACAAATGAAATAAGGCCTTTAAAGCCTACTAACTGAATCAAGGAATATTGGGACCCTTTTTCAATCCAACTGTTCCAATATAACAGGCCAGCATAGTGTTTTTTTGTTAATACAGTTTTCTGCAACTTAGATTGTTTTCTTTTATATTGCATTTTATGGTCCACACTGCGAACACCTTTTTGTTTTGTGATTCATATAAGATAGATTATTTAATACATTCATTGTATAAATTGCTGCTCTCAAGGAAGCATTTGACAATGCTGGTCATTGTCTCAAAATCGAGAGCAGTAATTCTACTATGAACAGGATCATCATTGAACTGTTTACAAAGACATTCACCTGGGGCCTACATTTTTATTTTCTTTCAGATCGTTTCAAGAACCATTGATATATTAGGCCTTAAAATCATATCTTATTCTCCAGACATCATATATTATAGAAGTAGATTTAGATGTGATTACAATATTGTTGTTCTGTGTGTAAGACTAAAACAGATTATCTTCACAACTGGGCTATTATTTGGGCATCTATAGCATTGATGGCTGGGAAGGTTTGTCATCTTTCATCTAAGTGATTAGAGACACAGTCATTTAAATTTACTGGGTGATGCTGATCGGTTGTGACAGAAGGTCTTCACGACGGGATCAAGGTGGTCAATAATCTATATTCAATATAAAGATTATAGGCATAGCTATTAAAGCAACGTGTTTTTTTTTTAAATACAAGAATCTTGCTAAGGATAACATGATGTTCCCAGGAAATCGGATCCTTAAATCAAACATGGAATTATAGAATATTCGTTGTCTAGATCTAGTTTACATCGAGGTAAAGATCTAAAATAATATCTTGATCTAGATCTATATATATCTAAATCTGTAGGCATACAGATTGATGCTCATGTGAAGAAAGGCTGAATTTTTTTATCTGCTATTTTTTACAAAATATACTGGAACCTTAATTCATCATATGAAATGATTAAATAACACATACCATTGTGTTTGTATCTTCTTTCACTTATTTTCTTTAAATTATTTTCCGACGGCAGGCAATGTTTCCTCCGCCAGGCTGTACCTCGAAGGGGTGATTACATTGTAGCCTTGGATACTACCCTGGTGCGCCTGCGTCAAAGAGTATAAGGGAAGTTACTCTCCACATATATTCGGATAAACATCAATCATGGCGACGGCCATACCAAAAGTCAAATGGTTGCTGCGATCTTCAATGACATGCCGTCTTCAAAAGTTTTTTAAACGTAAGAGTGTTATGCAAAGTTATTATTAATCAGTAATGATTTTTCTCAACAGATCCTAATAATGTCGGTGAAAGTAAAGAAGCATTCGATTAATCAATGCATAGGTACCATATTACAAAATAATATTAGTTTTAGTATTACTAAAATTTTAACTAGATCTAGGCCTTTAAAGATCTAGATCTAGACCTCTAGTCATGAATATTAAATATGGTTGTGCTTAATTCCCAACCGATGTTTTGGGAATGATATAAATTGTTTAGTCGCAACTGGCATCATGATCTGGATCTGAATTATTTCTGTCAAGACTTATGGCCTTCAGTGTTGAGGTATGATCACTGGGAATTTTATTTTATTCATCGTTTCAATGTTTATGTGCTGTAAAACGTTACTGCAGTTAGTTAATTTGGAAGCTAAAGGGGAGGAGCTCCCTAAAAAGATTTACATGTTCAATGTGCCTTCGTGTTCCAGTGGTCAGGTTACATTAAGGTCAGATCCTTGTTGACTCGTGTCAAAAATGGGTTGTAAATTGCATCGATTATTATTGATGGGTTTATAACACTTGAGCTGATCCGGTCTTTATGGTTTCCTTTCATAGACATTCTGTTTATACCAAGTGACTAACATCTTTTTTTTCTTTACAAAGTGCCCTGGTCATTGTTTTCAGAATAAACTGACTTTCTGAACAAAATTGTCAAAAAGTGCTGTCCACACTTATTTATAGTATGGGTTTTTTCACTGACAACGATCTCTATGGGTTTTGTTTGTGTAGGAGAGAGTAAGTGATAGAAACTTTGTGAGGCACAAGTTTCGGACAAAAAGATTAAATTTTAACCTGTAAATGCCCCCATCAGGCTTGAGTTAGGGCTAAAAATATACAAAGACACCCAGCTACAAACAGCTACCATTTAACATATTGACACAAAAATTATATTTATGTTCTGTTTTACATTGTTTAATATGGAGTCTGCAGGAGTTCATTTAATGTAAAATCTTTGTATTTGTTTATGGTCACATTTCAACTGATCTGTGGAAAAGAAGAATCGAGAATTTTTTTTCAACATTCTTCCATCAATTGCAGGCTTTTCAATGATTACAGGATATAAGACTCTGAGGGAAAGCTGTTAATGGATAGATCAGTAGCGCCATTTGAAAATGTAGATCTAAATTCTTATTTTGCATACAGTTATACTATAGGTTTGCGAGTTTTGCAGCTCACCATAATAAGCTATGAATAGAGAAGACCTTAGTATCAAGTGTTTCTTACTTGTACTTCCAGCTTTACCTTTCATTACAATCGTGATATAATAATGCAGTCCACTGTAAAACTTTCCCCCACAAGATTCAAAGCCCCCCAATTAATTGACTTGTACACATTTACTATGGAAAAAGGTTGAATAAATATTTACCTATTAACACTTAAGATTTTATACACACTCCCATATATAGCCTCTGGTGATAGTGATCGAACAGAAATTATTGTTTCTTTTATAAAAGTTATGGAACAGTGTATCAAGCCTAGACCAGAAAGTACCAAGTTTATCCTGTGCTGGAAGAATATGCTTATCTCTGTTGCACATTGTTAATTTTCAACATTTGCTTGTATAGTTTAGATATTTTACTCATTATCCACTTGTGCAGTTGTTCCTGCAATTGATGGAGGAAGTATAACACTATTTGTGTGTATACACCCATCATTTAATTTTTCAACAATGTTATGAGATGCATACTGCCAATCTTTAAATTTATTTTTTTTTTTAATTTTCCCTCTTACTGTCATGAAGTTTCCCTGTCAGAATTTTTTTTTGTGTGTGAAAAATTTAGGTGCTTATAGCTCACAAAAACTCACCAATGCCGAGGTGCGGCAGAAACGAGTGGAACTGTTTAATGCAGAGAAAGAGAGGCAGATGGGACTCTTGACCCGTGTGGAAAAAATTGAGGTGCGGCATAAAGGTGTTCCGGAGGAATGTACTTTAATTATGAACAAAGACTTGTCCACACCCTTCAACTGTGCCATGCGTAAGTTGTTTTATTTTCATTCAAGGACACTGTCCGTTTTTAAGTGAAACGGAATAGGCCGTTTTTATTTTTTTTTACTTGAAACTTACCTTTATTATTGTTAAATTTGTAATATATGCCAAGTGTTTTATGAACTAGGAGTCGAACGGCTTACATTATTAATTTTAAATTCATTCCAACTCTGATTTCTTAGTCATGATGTAGGGTTTATAGCGGTCAATGTATCAGAGATGCCGAATTTCGGGATAAATCCGGAAACCCAGATTTTGTCCGAGTTCAGGGGGATCCTTCCCAAAAAGTCCAGAACTTATCTTATAATAAAAGCATCATGTATCCATCGAAAGGCCTTTTGTACAATATGCCCCTCCTATCCATACATGTGTAAACTAAGCTGTGCATATATATGCAAAAAAGTTCTCATACTTCCGGATATTTTCTAGCACCGTTTACAGTTTGCTACTTTCAGTTTCATTATATTATTCTTCAATAATAACTTTTTGAAAAGGCCTTCATGTCTCACAAAATCACCAGTCGAAGAAGAGGCAAGGTCTGACACCACTGTCAATGAAGGAAAAGGCAATATTAATGAGGGAAAAGGTGTAAAATTGGGTGAAAATGGCTCTGTAGACCTAGATCTTATCATAGGCAAAGGAGATGAAGAACTTGATGGTTAGATCCATCATTTAATGTAGATCATACATCCTCTGCTTCAAAGACTGGGCCTTGCTCCCATGTAAGAGGAATTTGAATTTTTTTCTTTCATGAAGTTTGTTTCACAATATATCATTCAAAGAAGCAACCATTTTCCTCCCTTTATGATTATCCTATTCTTATTATTTTTTTATTTAGTTGTTTGTTTGTTTGTTTTTTTCATAAGTATCTGGCAAAGAAAGATTATTAGTTAATTCCGCACCTTTATAATTTAGAGACAATTAGATGTGGTAAGGATTGGTAATCAATGGGTAAAAATTTTTGTTGACACAGTGCTCATTTTTTTTTTTTATGTTCATTTCTCTGTGCTTTTTTTATACATTGATATCTTACATCACCCTTTATTTTTGTTGGTTCTTTGTATAATTTTGAAAATTGTTATGTTTTTGAATCACTTAGTCTCTCTAGTCGATTTTTTTTGTGTTTGGGAAAAGTTCAGGATTTGTTTTTATGGTCAGTTGGCACCTCCGATATATGTAGTTGGCAATTTTATTTAATTTTACTGAAACTCACCTACTTTAAAATCCTCATAGAAGTATAATTTAGATCTCACATATACACTCTCTCTCTCTCTCTCTCTCTCTCTCTCTCTCTCTCTCTCTCCCTCCCTCTCTCTCTCTCTCTCTCTCTCTCTCTCTCTCTCTCTCTCTCTCTCTCTTTCTTTGTCTCTCCTAAATACCCCAAAGTAAAATGAATTAGCTCTCTCATTTGAATCAGTCTGCTATTCCTCTCCTCAAATACCATCTACACAGACCATCTCTGAATGAGGTTTATTAACACATATTCTTCTCTTATCTCAGACATTCACGAGCTGCTGATGACTCGCTCTGCTCTGGCACTTGTGAATGGAGAACCATGGGATATGCATCGACCAATGGAGAGAGATTGTGAGTTACAGTTCCTGCATTTTCAGGATGAAGATTCCAGAATTCTCAACAATGTAAGCAAGACATCATTTTTTTTAAGGTGTAAGAGTCTACAAAAGTTTTAACATGAATTTTTACTTCATTCCAAACCTATGACTCTCACCATCTATTGACATCACATAATCCGGCCGGGTTTTATGATTTTTTAATACTGCCTAGTCATGGGTTTGATGGATTTAGTACATTGAATGCAGCTGGTTTCAGATCTGGCTAGAATATGTGCCTTTAAAAGTGCAGAAAGATCACCTTAGTAGCAAAAAGATGCTCTAGCAGGTTGCTTTTTCTTCCCTTGATCCAAGGTCTTGAATAGAGACCTTCTAATGTTTCATGTATGATTCTAGTTTTCATTTGCTTGCGGTGTTATTAAATTGTTGAAAGGTTTGTGAGATGCTAGACAGCCTCTAAGCTGAGGACAACTTCAACTAAGCTCATTGCATTGAATAAATATAATTAGTCTAGCATGGATTCCTTATATTCTGTGGGGAATTTGGCAAACTCAAGAAAGCATTTTTCAAAAATTCATGAAAATGAATAAATGAATATAGACTTACTTCTTATTTAATGTGACTGTTACAACAACCAAAGTTTCAAATACATAACATTTAAGAATGATTAATAGCTTTTGCTCTTTAATTGTTCTTTAACTTTAAGTCTCACCCTGCCCTCTGTTATTTTCCTCCTCTTCTCCTTGCACTTATCTCACCCTCTTTTTCCCCTGTACTTGCTCAAACTTCTTCCTTTTGCTTTTATTCCTTCTTATCCATTCTCAATATTCTCCATTCTTATCCTTGCGAATCTCTTTACTTCTCCTCCCTTTCATGTCCAGTAATCTCTTTTGTTATTCTTCCCCAGTTTCTTGTTTCCTTATGCTCCCTTTTCTCCTTCTTTATAGTGCAGTCGAGTCTGTTTATTTCGAAGTCATGCAGATAAAAAAAGGACTTCAAATTATCCGAAATTCGAATTATCAGAATACATAGAGAAAGAGAGTTAAAAAAAATGTGATGACAGATCAGGAATGTCGTACAAGAGTGCAGGGAGGGTAGGGGTGGGCCTAACCCCTTTCTCTCTTGTAGCCTCATTGCAGACTCTTGCCTGTAACATAGGTACACACACACACACACCCACACCAGAATTGCTTGCCGCGCGGAGCATAGCACTACATGTACTTTGTTTTCCAAGCCTGGAAAAATGCTTTCACTGTGTCAGAATAAAAAAAAATCATGCCAAAATCGCTTCGAATGAACCAGATCCTTATTTCAAAATTCGGACTAACAGATATTTTTTTAATAAAGTTTAAAATAGAGAAATATTCGGTAAAATTAAACAACTTCGAAATATCAAAGAGTTCAAACTATCCGGATTCGAATTATTTGGACTAAACTGTATTCCACTTCTGCGCCTTCTTCTCTAGTAAGTGAAAGGCATAAACCCAAATAAAGGACGTTTAATGACAGTTTACCTGAGATCTTTGATTCTGATTGTTTTTTTTTTGTTTTTTTTTTTTGCTTTTTCACTAATCTTATTCCAAGACTGGGGGCTTTCTGCCAAGCAAGGATAAATCTGTCTGGATAGGCTCAGACCCACAACCAGATGATCCAAATCTTGTTATTGTCATTCCAATTCTCCACCATAGTGCTGTCTGGTGTTTGAACCATCAGTTTACATGACTGTCTGAGCAGGAATTTGGTCTATACAAGTTTAGCCGTCATCAGCATGAAGAGGTGTGAGAGAAAAATTGTCTTACAATTAGCCCTTTTGCAGTCTAAGTAACCAGACGATCTCTCTCTCTCTCTCTCTCTCTCTCTCTCTCTCTCTCTCTCTCTCTCTCTCTCTCTCTCTCTCTCTCTCTCTCTCTCTCTCTCTCTCTCTCTCTCTCTCTCTCTCTCACACTCTCACACTCTCTCACACACTCTCTCACTCTCTCTCTCTCTCTCATTCACTCTCTGTCTCTGTCTCTGTCTGTCTGTCTGTCTGTCTGTCTCTCTTTCTCTCTCTCTCTCTCTCTCTCTCTCTCTCTCTCTCTCTCTCTCTGTCTGTATATATATATATATATATATATATATATATATATATATATATATATATATATATATATAATATTTCATTTTCTCCAGTTTGACTTTCTTTTTTTTCCCTCCTTTTTTTTAAAAAATGTATTATTTATTTACTTTAACAGGCTTTCTGGCGGACATGCTCTTTTATCCTTGGTCATGTGTTAGAGACAGCCTTCAAGGATGAATATTATGTGGAGCTCTGCAGCTTTCCCCCTCCAAATGGTGAGATGGTTGATCTCATGGATGCTATATTCCTGATTTTTTTTGTTTTTTTGCAGCATCATCTACAGACCTGCCATTCATTTCTATTTGATTGGAATCATTCTGATTTTTCATAATAGTTTGATCTTTTTCCAGATATTATATATATGTCTTATAGATAGGTCGGCAGCTCTGCTCCTTGTGAATTCATCAAAAGCTGCATAATGCCAAAGCTATCCAATTTATTTAGTCTCTTAAAAGCATTGTAAGCACATAAAGTACTTGAGGTTAAACTGAAAGAGGCATGTAAAAAGGTCTTGATAGAGTCTAATTTAGATCTTAAGATTAGTTAAAATTTTTCACCATGGCGGAATTACAAGCTCAGAAACATTGTATTTATCAGAGCCATACTGATGAATGAAAATTCATCAAAGATTATGTGCATTGTATGCTGGGTAGATATCGAAGGCAAAATAAAGCCAGTTATTCAGATTGTTTTGGGCAGATTCAGATGATACGATTACTTTCTTTTCTTTTTTTTTTTACAAGTGATGAGTTAGTTCCTTTCATCTCTTTGTTTCCAAAGAAGGTCTTTTCTGTGGGCCTTCACCTTTAAATGAAATGTCATAATTCCTGTTGAAATGAAGCCCTTGTTGTTCCCTTGTATATTTTGGTTGATTTAATTTTTAAAAATTAAAATGATTACTTTGTTCTTTTCTTTTAATGTAGATGTCAAGAGGCGGCTGCAGTACCTTTATTTTAGTGGGGTTTTTTATGACAATATAGAGCTGCTACTACTGCTGCTGCTGCTTCTGCTACCACTACCACTGCTGCTGCTACTACTACTACTACTACTACTACTACTACTACTACTACTACTACTACTACTACTACTACTACTACTACTACTACTACTACTACTACTACAACAACTGCTGTTGTTGCTACTGTTACCACCATTTGAACTAATGGTTGTAATTTTTTTTCCCTTTGAATCAGTATCAAGTGGCAGTTTTGTCTATGATGCAGCACTAAATTTGGGTGACTGGAAGCTTTCACAGGTGAGTAAGAAATTAGGTGATTTAATTTAAAAAATTTGTTTCTAGGATATATATATATATATATATATATATAAATTTTTTTTTTAAACAATTTTGTGAGGTTATTTTTTTAAAGCAATAATGAACTATTAGCAAGTCAAGGAAGATTTAATACTGGGTACTTTCTCAAATTTGAAACTTATTGCACTTAGAGATGTAATAACAAAATAAATGTGCTTTTTCATAGACAGAGCTCAACTGTCTGAGCAGAATTGGTTACCGCTTGAGCTTTGCAGACCTTCGACTTCAGCGGTTGCAAGTTCCAGTGTCTGTGGCTAATGAAATGTTTGCTGACAACAGATTCAAGGCAGAGCAGATATCTGCTATTGCTGCAAAGTCCAAGTCTGGCTCAGAGGTCACTGTGTACAGAGCAGGGGATCACATTGATCTCAGTTCAGGCCCTCTGATTGGCAGCACATCTCAGATTGGACGTTACTCTGTTTGTGCGGTATGTTTCCTTTTTCCTTTTATTTATTTTTTTTTCACTTAGCTACTTACGTTTAAGCATCATTTTACTATTGCTTGAATTGCTTGAAGGCCAAATGACATTCTAAGAAATTTTCTTTCAGCTTTATATTTTGGCTGTCTTCATAAAATCGTTTTTAGTCTGGTCTAATCTAGATCTGAGTTGACATTACTTAATAGAATGTCGGTTTTTTTTTTATGATTTCAATAGTTCACCATAAGGATGTTGATATTCTCAGGTCCATGATGTAGAAAGTCCTACCTTTGGCAAACTTCAGAGAGTCCAAGGATTGGCCTTGCCTACACAGCTGACTGTAAGTAATGAGATAAAGATGTAAAGGAAAAAAAATGATCCAATTTCTATTAAATTTCTATTATTTTGTGTATCACAAAAAAAATGTGTTCCTGTAACAGATTTTCTTTATCATATTTTCCTTTGTATGTGATTTTTTAATGCTTAATCTTCCAAAGAAAGTCCATCTTAATCTTGTGCCCTACTTCAAATTTGATGAACAGAAATTAAATGGAATTATCAATGTAAAGGTACACTCATTTTTTTTTTTAAATAATTAGGTGTGAATTTTCAAAAAGAGAAAATTAACTATCATGTTTTAGACCTTTTATTGTGGTACAAACCATTGATTTTCACATGTATAGTAGATCTAAGTTGTTTAATTGAGAGGACATCATCATATTTTAATCTTTTTTTTTCCATCCATTTTTTGCTTGTAACATACTGTTTTGTTGAAACTCTTTATCTAATAGATGCACTCCTGGACTTATGACAGCATTCTGAGACCTCGGGCTGCAAAACTGGTAAAGTTTTTGTCTTTTACAGTCAATAGTTTGTTCTCAGCAGACCTTGAGATAGAATCTTGGAATGGAGTAGCAAACTCACTTAAGTAAAATTTTGAAAGGAAAAGGCAAGACATCCATCACCATTAATATAAAACTTTGTATAGCCCAATCACGGTTACTAACAAATTTGAAAACATCTTATTTCTTTTTAATATCCATTTATAACATACTGTGTGAAAAAAAAGTGAATTAAAAGTTGGATGTCGCTGTTGAGCTCAATATGAAATTGATGGGACAGTGAAAAACAAACGGAGCCAGTCTCAAAAAGTTACTTTCCAATAGAAATCAGTTAAAAGCATCTAGGGTCTCACAAGATTTTTCCCAATTATAATTTTTTTTTTTATAATTATGTAGATGAGGGCTCTCAGAAATACATAAGGCAGCTTTTTTTGCAGATTCGCATAATGTTAAAGAAGTAAACTTAAAATGTATTGCGCTATTGATCTCCATCCTGACAAAGTCTGAACTATAAATTAAGAGTTTTAACTACTTATTCTTCATGAATGACTTGATGGTAGGATTATATTGAGAATCTAATAAACCTAACCAATTTTCATGAAATAAGAGAGGCTAGCTATTTATTTTTGATCAAGCAGGGAAGAGCATGAAAACAAATACATCAGATTTCTTGCAGTGATCATCAGTAGAATCCTTGAAGCTCAAAGCCAACAACTCTATTTGAACTGACAATTTATTTTGTCCTCCTTATGAATAAATATTTTTCTAAAATGGAGTGATATTATAAAAATTGCAGCGTAATGAAGTATGACTTTCAAAAAATTTGTAGACTTTTAATAAATTTATAGGGAACAACCCCTTCGAAATATTCAGATGAATTAATTACCATTGATTTGTTCTCCCTGTTTTGTTTTTTTTATTTTTTATTTATTTATTTTTTTTTGTTTTGAACAGAACACAGGCCCTATACCAGTGTTAAGAAATCTACAGGCACAGGGAGATCTACCAGCCCACTGAAACAGAGGAGACAAATGGAAAGTCACAACCACCTGGTACATGCATTCTCTGAATCTGGCATATCATGAGAGAATGAAAGAGTTTCCTCTTAAGATGCAGAAGTTCTTTTGTGTACTTTTGCGGACATTTTGGTTAGTTTATAAAGAGGCTGCGTTATTAACTTTCCCATGGTGAATATTGCATTACAACGCAATTTTCTTAAAGTGAAATAAAGGTTGTTAACTTGAGGTATTATTAAAAAAATCTTTGTTTTATTGACTAAAAGTTGTGCCATTATTATATTTGAAGAAAATTTTGTTTTAAAGAAACTAAAAAGAATTATAAGTTGTAGCTTTTTTTATTTTTGTTTGCTTTACATGAAAACCTTTTTGTAGCACAGGAATCAAAAAGTATTTTCTCGAGGAAAAACAAAGGTTTGCAGTCATATTGTTTTTAACAAGTAAAGGCTGAGATGAGTTTTTAAAAGTTCACCACAAAAAAACCCAAAAACCTGATGTGTCAAAAGTACTGTAAAAACATGGGGATGGGGGTGAGAGAGAGAGAGAGAGAAAGAGAGAGCGCGCGCGTGTGTGTGTGTTTTACGAATACAATTATTGATATATGTATTATACATGCATGAAAAATTGAAAATGATAATTCTAATGAAGAGAATATATTTGAGTAGCGACGCCACAAAATGAGACATTATGCGACAGTTGATTACTTGGGAAAATAACATTTTCCTAAAAAAGGCTTAAAATCCTTGCTATATAAAGTGTTTTTATTTCTGAAACAATATGAATTTTAGAAATTAAGTGGGAATTTCAAGCTTTCTGTAGCAAAATTGCATTTACCCAAAAATTCTGCCGCAAAATGTCTCATTTTGTGATGTGGCTACACAAATATATTCTCTTTTAAAGAATTAAAATTTTCAATTTTTCATCATATAAGTTGTAATGCATCTGTTCACGCGTCTAGAATTTACTGAGAGGTAATTGTGTTTGTATTGATCCAATAAAAAAGAAGTGAAATGATAAAACGCCTGCTTTTGTTTGATTTTATGAAAAAAAAATAAACTTTTTTGGGGAGATTGGATCTATTATATAATAAATTTTTCCAGAATTTTTTATCAGGATTTAGTTAAAGCAGAACAAGTTGCATTGTGATTTTTTACAATACATAAAGAGGAATGAGGGACAAAATTCAAAAAGTATAACTGTATATGGATTTTAGGGGAAAGAGAGATAAAATGCAGTCTGCTTTTTTTCCTGGTTTTTCTTTACATATTTGAGGAAACCTTTCTGCTTTTTCAAATGAGAAATTCGAAAAAATAAAATAATTGTGAGTTGGTGTTATACAGGAAGCAACTTTCAATGAGGCTCTAAATGTGGTTGAATCAAAGTCTATATCTCGACAGAAATAAATCAAGTCAGTGCACTCACAAAGACCCTTCTATAGCCATAGCCATTGATAATAATAGCCTGCAGCTGAATGACAGCCTGTTTCTTCCCATCTCTCCCACAATAGTCAGCATCTCACATGTTCATCAGCCAGGGTTAAAATACCACCACTGTGTTAATCTCCTCTGACTCTGCAATGCCTGGGCCTAACACAGACACTGAGCCAGGAAATGGGGCCAACACAGCAACAATCTCACGCTCTGACTTCATTCCCTGTCCATTACCTGACAGTAAACTCGCTATGCACTACAAACAAAGCTAAGGAAGTGTTTGATGGTGGAAGCATTAAGATCCACCTAAGCACTAATCATTTAGGAAATAATTTTTCCTCCATCAGTCAAAATTTTTGCAAGTTAACTGAGAAATGGGCTTAAATTGAAAGAAACTTTTGGAAATGCATGTACCGGAACATTTGTCATCAACACAAAAGAAAATTCAGTTTATCCTAGTTCAGGATAATTGAACATTTTAATTCCCCTTGAAGATGAAAAGGAGTAAAAAAGTTTTAATGAAGTATATAAAAGAAAGCCATCTATGATAATATGAATAAATTTGTATCAAGACTCCATAATCTATTGAAGGAAGTATTAATTAAGGCACTCATTTTCAACTTGACTTTAAGAAGAGACTGGGGGGGGAAGGGAGGATTTGTCAAGCAATACTCAGCCACATGGATATTGATGGAGCAGAGCCTGGAGAATAAGGGTGGCAGTTGTAGGACTACTAGGAGTATTCATATTGTTAGAAACATCAAATGCTGTTATTGTAGCAGTGTTAGTAGAAATATGTAATTGTTGTGATAACAACACTGCACTGACTCTGTGGCAGCGGTCAGTGTCATGTCATGATGTTGACTTTGAAATGATCCAAGAGAAGAAGTAGAGAAAGTGTTTTGATACCATGTAACACATAAGTAAGAGGAAGCCTTGATTTTGCTGACCAGTGCTAAGATGGATCCCTTTAGTTGTTACTCCACAGCCTCTAATCAAGGTATATCTAAGAACTAAACAGTGTCACAAAATAAAATTAACCTTAAAAAGGTTTAACTTATCACTGTTGATCCTGAAAAATAATCTTCCCAGAATTTTGGCACATTTTTCTGGTGAAAAAGAATCAGACTTTTTGAGGTCTTTTATTGCAATTTATTTTGAAATGTGAATGTGGAAGTGTAAGGCCCTACTCTGCACCCCAAATGCAAACCGATGTATCTTTTGTGCTTTCGGGAAAAATGCAAAAAACATTCGATGGTCAACATGTATAAAAAAAAAAGATAAGTCGATTTGACAAGTAAAAAAAAACTGAAAGTACTGATGAAGATACGTTGCTTTGCCATTTACTCAAGTTGGATAATACTTTAAATAGTCCGTTTATGCAAACAAATAAGAAAACAGCTTTTTGTCAGATATATCGATTTGCCATAGGGGGGGCAGTACTGCTAGATCACTTTCATTATGGATATTTAATTACAGGATCTTACATCACATTGATTCAGTGAATTATATGATTGCTTTGAGAACAATTTTTTTTCCAGTTAGGTAATTTTGCCATACAACGCAATGTTGAGGTGGGTTAGAGAGAATGGTGGTAGAGTGACGCGTTCATATTTGCATCACTTTCTGTGAAAATTTTGTAAAGCAGATTATTGTTATTGACTATATCAAGTACTAAATATTTAGTCTAAACTGATGTCCAAAAAAATATGGCAAGCTAAATTTCGAAACCTTGTTAAAATGTTCTCAAAATCGTTAAAAAAAGGCAACACTTAGGGACAATTAATAAGTCAACCGAAGACTTACTTAAAAGATGATCTTTCACACACACAAAACCAGAAAAGCTCAGGGACGAAGTATTGTTTGAACAGGTGTTTCCATACTTCCCCCTCTTATACAGACACAAACATAAATCATGGAATAGGTGGGTGGACCCTCAAAGCCTTGCAAACAAACTTTGGGTCACAACAATACTATTTTTCCCAACACTTTCTTTGACCGAGGTCAAATTAGGTATGTTTGTTCAAAATAGATATACTCAATCAATCACATGCTATGCTCTCTACCAAAAGCAATCATGACCTTCCACACATCTCTATCCTTCATCGCCTTCAGTTCTTCTGTCATTCATCTTACTTTGAGCAACTTTGTTAGTCCATCCAACATCTTTTCACGCCATTTTCCCTTGCTGCATTTTCCTTCGATCATTCCAGTTATTACAAGATGTTCCAGTAGATCTCTTCTCATCACATGGTCAAAAAAGGTTGCCCAACATTTCCATGTGCTATTTATGAGTGATACACTACAGGTGTCTTAAGGCTAGTTTTAATGTGTGTGTGTATTGCCATGATTTTGTAGCCTTACTCAGTTTCTTTGTAATATCTTTGCACTTATTGTCTTCCAGTATCTTCTTTCCTCTTACTCATTATTATCTTACTTTTATAATTATATGTACATATATTCTTGTCTATATTATAACTAAATCTAGATTGATAATATAATGATCAGAATTGCCCATCCTCTTTGCCATTTGCTTCTCTATCCATTTGATTTTTCCTCCCGTTGCCTTTTTTTTTTGTATTTGTTTTTTCCTGTATCTAAACCCTCTCCTTTTTATTCAAAACATGCATAAAAACAAGTTAAAACATCTTTTCTGCTTTATCTTCTTATGGTTCAGCACAATCTGCTAGCTCTCACGTTCACTGGCACAGTGTAAGAAATAAGGATGGATAAAAAAAAAAGGACGAGTTTTGCAGCAATTCCCAAATTCTTCATAACAAAATAGCCTTACTGATAGCAAAGGACTACCATTATCTTTCTTGAAAAAAAAAAACAAAAAAACTATAGATCAATACCAATTGAAACTTCAGAAATTCAGCGATTTGATGATACCTTTCATTTCAAAATCCACAAATAGGTTTTAATGCATTGAAGTTGTGAATTTGTTTCACTGCTCATGGAATGCCTCAGGCACATAAAAGTTTTAAGTAGGTATATACTAATATAACATTAAAAGTCAGTGGGGAAAAATCAAATTGCAAGTGTGATATTCTGATCTTGTAAATAAGACGATAAAATACTTTGCTCTCATTAATTTAGGGTGAATTTAATGTTAAGTTATTACTTTTAAGTGTTGAAATGCCGAGGAATATTAATAAGGCATAAAAGGTAGGAAAAATGCTTCAATGTTAGTGCATTTGGGAGAATCACAACTCTCCAATCCAGTATTTGGCTTTAAGAATGAAAGGGATTGCTGTTTTATCTTTGGACATGAGCTCCAGAGGTTTTTACAAACCTTCCAATATTTATTTGCAAAGAAAAGTTAAGGATTGAAACTGAAAGAGGCAAGAGGAAGAAAATCTCATATAGCAAGCCTTTCAGCATACCGATGTTAACCACAAGTAATCTATAGAAATATAATATGTGCCTTCAAATTTTGTTTAGACAAGCCTATATGAAAACCAGTAAATGATTTATTCGTTAAAAATCATCGTTTGGAACCAAACTAAATTCTCTCATCATAAGGCTCAAGTCAACTGTAAGGTGCACTTCACAGTATGGCCGTCATCTTAATTTTTTATTTAAATCTCAAACTTATTGGGCACAAAAAACATGTAAGACTTAGTTGTTCAAAAAAATGTGAAAATTTAATAGGAATCATATGAAAAGTCAATAAACATTTAAATAGTATTTCAATACGGACGGAAGCAATATTAACATCTTTTGTGTCATATCTAAAAGTTGGAAAACTGACTACAACAAAAGCGCATAAAAACTGTTAAAAAATATCATTCCTTTGTTTGAGTAATTACAATTATGCAATGACATTCACATTTATGAATAAAGCCTTCTTGTCAATATATATTTCCTACTTAAGCCTATACTTCAAGGATTTTATCTTTTAGTGTTAAAGAATTTTTTCTTCTCCAGACCTTAATTTGCTACTTGTAAGAAAAAATGCAGCATCATAAAACAATTGAATTCTGAAGATGGCAAAAATACATAACCAAGTGATATTTTTGTAAAACAATAAATACATCTATTATAACTTCAATTGAAGCATCATAAGACAAATCGATCCGCTTGGTCTTCTTTCAAAGCATTATCAAGTTTGTTTTCCTCTGCCAGAGATCGGAAGTGCTGAGAGAAAAAGAAAAAAAACAACTCATAATCTTCAAGGAAGTTACATGTCTTTAAAGATGTCTCCACCTCAACGGTGATTTTTACTTTTTAGTTTCGAGTTCAATCCATAATATCAGTGAGGATTACAATGCACAGTACAGATATCAGGTTCCCTAGTGATAACGAAAAAGAGGTGAATTCAGCATCTTAAAAGTTAAGAAATTCATGTAAGATAATCATTGAGAGACGAAAGTTTAATTACAAGAGGTTCATAGACAGAATAAACAGAGAGACGAAAGACAGAACTAACAGACATCCACAAACTTAAATTCTGTTTACCTGCGAGTTTTTGAACTCTGAGTAGAGTGTAAAGAGCACATGTAAACCCTGGATCTTTTCATTGTGGTGGGCAGAATTCTTGTAGATTGGGATATCCAAGATAGCTAAAAATAGAGATATGGGTTTTAGGGGGGAGTAGCAACAGTAATTATTAGGCTTTACAGACTCCTAAACTATCAAGTGCGTTTGGCCAATGTGTCATCACACAGTGATAAACTGCAAAACCAAACATAGATTGACTTAAGTATCATCAGGTACAGTTATGTCTAAATAGCAACACATGAACCACTCTTCCTGGAGAGCAAACTTAAAATCATCAAAGACATGGAGAAGTTGGTTGCGCAAACATTTGCGTAAACAGCAAGATGAAACAATATTTCTAGAAATGCCAGATCAAGACAATGGAAACAAACACAGAAGTTGGAAAGGAAGCTAAATCCTTTTCCAGGAGACCAAAAGAGGATGAAGAGTATAACTCTCTCTTTGTCTGCTCATAACATTGAAAAGCAATCCAAATGTGAGGATTAATTCTCCAAAGTTACAAAATCAAAGATTCAAAGCTTACAACAAAATTCAAGCTCAAGTTTGAATCATCATATGTCCCACTCAATTGTTTAAACTATGGTAGGTCACAACTGAAGTTTTCAGCATGAGCATGGAGAAAAAACAGTCCAACTTTGGCTGCAGTGAATCCTTGTCGATCGACTAAATCAAAAGATGCAATGACACAGCATGCCCCTGATGATGATTGTCAGGATAAAATAGTGTTATTCTTAAAAGGATTTCCAGACTGTGGCTTTACTTGTAAAAGACAAAGGAGGGCAATAGTAACAGAAACATACGCACAGATAGAAATTACACTCTCAATAGACAACATCTGCAACCTTCTGGTTAATTGATAATAGACATATTTTTGTTAACGCTTTAGGGACATCGCATGATACTGTTAACAGAGAAGCACCATTCGTTGTTTTCGTTCACAACAAGCATAGCAGGCTATGGCTCAGGCATGAAATTTGATCAGAAGAATGTTGTTTATCTGCAAAATTCTTGAACTATAATGATGTTTCAAACAGTAGTTTACAGAAAGAAAATCTTAAAAATTAATCTAATTACAGATAGGCTTAAGGACAGCTGAAATAAACAAGGTGATTCTAATCACAGTCTGTGAAAGAAAGCACTAAACCAAAGACGATCTGATCTCCACTTACACGCAATGATTTCCACATACTCGCCCAAGTCACAATCCAGCTCTGCAGTTGGGAGACCAACCTGGAAGAAGAAGCAATGAAAGCACTTGAACATAGTAATTTTACTTTATCATAAATTTACTTCTGCATTTGTCTGTAAAACAACACACACACAGATTTTTTTATCTACATTTTGAATACTCTGTGGGAAAAGGTTCAATAAGTAAAATTCTAATCCAATGTCTAAAATAAGTTCAAATGGTTATTTGACTAAAAAAAGAAAAAAAAAACATGTATATAATTTGAAACTTAATGTCAATAATTAATTAGAGTGTTCAACTAATTTAAGTCAACACTCTTAATTTAAATGGCCTGTCTTAGTACACAAGTGTTGGAACAGAGGACACGGCTGCTGTTTGTCCTCAGTTCTCTTCAGGCATGTAAAGAGCCGTAACGCCGTCACGATCTCATAAATTTCTTTTTATTCCTTTTGGAGCTTTTGTAGTTTTGCAGCAGATATTTTGTTTTCTATGGGGACATGCTGAAATAATTTCTCTTCTTTTCGTGAAGGTTTGATTTTGAGGATATGGTATATGCCTGCTGTACAGAGGTAACAGCTTGTTGTTGTTGAATATGGTTGGGCCCTTTTGGTAATGTCCCAAGAGATATTACACACAGTTGGTGTTTGAAACAATTGTGTAGCATGACAGGCCATTTAAGGTAAGAATGTTTATTATTTTATACATATCTCTTACAACTGAATGTCAAAACCGTATCTTTCTTAGAAAAAAAAAAAAAAAACAACTGAACAAGATAAATTCCCTTATTTTCATATTTTCATCAATTTTTGTACAACCCTTAAAAAACATTTGCACAGTGACCGTAGTGCACTGACCTCTTTCAACAACTGCTCAAACTCTGGAGGCCATTCCTGCATGAGGGTGTCGATTTCTGGCATGTTTCTGGGGACAGAGGGATAAAATAAAATCTCTGTCTAAAGTGACCACATTTAAGTCAAAATATATGTTATATGCATATACAGCACTCAAAAGGTGGGGAAGGGGGTGGAAAACGTTGAAAAAAAAAAAACTGTATGAGGAAATCCTTTTTCCCCTAAATTTTTATGGCACTGTTATAAGTATGCAAGACTTGTCATACCTTTGCTCTCAACCTGTACTCGCATAACAATTATTTATATCATTTAGTGGGAACTGGAGAAAAAAAATAGCCTTGTCCCAAAAAGTAATGAGATAAACTTCAAAACAGTCAATGTTCAAAAATTTCATCAAGAATGTTGGCAATTGCCACAGATACATTTTGCGATGCAAAACAAAACTTGCACATGCCCTTGCTATGCTTATGCCATGTTAGAACAAGAAGTTCAATTTTAATATAAGGTAAGAATTCAGTGATTTCTTCCAAATGATTCACTTTAGCTGGGGACAATACATTGCTGCTCACGGGTTTGTGGCAGAATGAGGCTACTGCTTCAGCTTTTGAAAAGTCTCAAGTTTAAAGTAAGCAAGGCTTCTTGGGAGTCACATAACTATCAGTCTTGGAGACAAAAAAAATATAATTATGAACTTACTTGCTGTAGTGAACATTTGGCGGTGGCTTGGAGCGGTGCAACTCTCGGATATTGTCAATCCAATTCTCAATATGTTTTGGATTCTTTTCTGCATTTGCTAGACTTTTCACCACCTGGAGAGGGGGAAAAAATCCTAATGAAACCTTTTATGCTTCTATCATGATGTAAAGAACACCTAACATTGTGTTATTCAATAAATGATTAAGCCGTATACTCATACATGTTTTGATGTGTTTGATACTGCACGATTATTGAGCAAAAAAATCCAGTTCAACAAGTTTAATTGTAATGTTGCTGAAGATAAATATGATTCTCAATTGCCTCAGTAAAGCGCACAAATCTGAGAGTTACTTCTTCCTGATAACATAAGTCCTCTAAGCCTAACACACTTCAACATGGCCTTGAAAAACAATCAGACATTGACTAGACCAAAAGTTTGAAGACGAAAGTCAAAGTGTTAAATATTTCAACGGGCCATATCCCCCTCTCTGAGTTTAGATCTAACCTTTCGATTCAAGCAATTCAAAATCCCTGTATTGTAAACTTCAAGTATGCTTCATAAAATATAAAACTTCAACTGTTTCCTGGCCTAAGAGGCAAGAAGTCAAAGATTTTTTAAACCATGCAAAAAAAAGCCACATTTCTTGCTTATCCAGATCTAATAGCTCTAGCCCTGTGTGAGTTAACCTAGAGAAATACCAGAACCCAGCTGATTACTTTGAATAAAGTCAAAATAATGCTTAGTATGGAAACTATTTCTAATAGAAATTTAACTACACTTTCTGCAGCTCAAGCCCCAGAGATCCATTGTAATGCGATGACTCAGAATTCAAGCTCCATGTCTAATGCTTGTTTGTCTCAAACATTTGTTCTTGAAAATGTTATTATGGTGTAAAAGACCCAACTAAAAACTTTCACTAGCAGGTAGTTTGTCGCCACTGACTCAAGGAGTATAAAGAATTAAAATTATTTGAACGATCTGTAAAAAATTAACATTCAAACATATGGTCCCACTATAGAACTCCCATTTTGAAATAACTGTTATAAATTATAAATCACAATAAGGATAAATGAATGCAGTTTTCAAATATATTGCATCAAGTGGATTAGTAGAAATTTTTCTTATAAAATAGTGAGCAGCAAAATGCAGCTTATGGAGAGTAAAGAGTTAAGATTCTGAAGCTGCCATAATGCAAAAAAAAAATTCTGACATGGCAGTTATTTTGACATATTAACGTGACAGCTGGTTTGTGTTTTCTTTTTCTTTTTTCTTTTAAAGAGTTTCACAAAATCTATATGAAAATTTTTAAGAATTCCAAATTATGTCATCTCCTTCTCTCCACCCATACAACATATATACTCAATATGTCTCTTTATCATTTAACAATCTCTTAGTCTTACTTGCAATGTGATATAAGCAGAAAGCAAACACGATGATTAAATAACGCACCAGTTGTTTGGCTGTGGTCTGCTTGGAGATAGCCCTCAGCTGTAGATCCAGGACTGTAGGGTCACTCTGCTTAGCACACGGCTCATCCAGCACAGTCAGACCCAGCGTGTCAGGTTTGCTATCAGGCCGTGCAATCTGAAATCAGACAAAGTAAAATTCCATCAACTTCACTTTCTTTTTGTGTAACCTATCAGGCCGTGCAATCTGAAATCAGACAAAGTAAAATTCCATCAACTTCACTTTCTTTTGGTGTAACCTATCAGGCCGCGCGATCTGAAATCAGTCCAAGTAAAATTCCATCAACTTCACTTTCTTTTTGTGTAACCTATCAGGCCGCGCAATCTGAAATCAGACAAAGTAAAATTCCATCAACTTCACTTTCTTTTTGTGTAACCTAACAGGCGGTGCAATCTGAAATCAGACAAAGTAAAATTCCATCAACTTCACTTTCTTTTTGTATAACCTATCAGGCTGCGCAATTCAATCTGAAATCAGTCCAAGTAAAATTCCATCAACTTCACTTTCTTTTTGTATAACCTATCAGGCCGCGCAATCTGACATCAGTCCAAGTAAAATTCCATCAACTTCACTTTCTTTTTGTATAACCTATCAGGCCGCGCAATCTGACATCAGTCCAAGTAAAATTCCATCAACTTCACTTTCTTTTTGTGTAACCTATCAGGCCGCGCAATCTGACATCAGTCCAAGTAAAATTCCATCAACTTCACTTTCTTTTGGTGTAACTTGAATTCTTATAACATCAAATCTTTCTTTCTTACTCTTCTGTCAAAACCTGGCCCTTGACACATTGAATATGGATAACGCAAACTTTGCAGGACTTGAAAGAATGGTCAGCTTAAAGCGAGTTGACTTTATCCCAATGTATTTTGATATGACTAGAAGACTCAGCTTGAAGGGCTGATGATAGTTCTAGATTGTATACTGCCTGGTTTGATTTGTTTGTCAGACTTAACACAAAATAGAGTAGTTTCTGCTTAGACCATCAGTGTTCTGAAGGTTTGTATTTATGAGATGCATAATATAAAAAAAAAGAAGTAAAACAAGCGAAGCTACTTTCCTTTAATTAATCCAAAAAAAAAAAAGATCAAATTATTTCCTTTGATTACCATGAACAATAGGTTAAGACATTGCAATTTTTCAGCTCTGCATTTTAAAATTTATTTATTTATTGTTTTAGGTTTGTTTTTATTTGTTTTTCTGGCCACCATTGATGTAGTCTATATATATTATGCATTTTTCTGAATTCACACCTTCAATAACGATTTCAGTGAGAGGTTTATAACCATGCCGATCTATATTTTGTTTATGTAACATAAGTTCAAAGACTATCTACAGAGATGTCACCAGCATTTGATTAAAAAGCCTGTACTTTTTGCAGCGCGGCGCTAGGCAGTAAATTAGAGAGAAAGGTTACAAAAAACCTGACTATTACATGTATATGCAGGCACAAGCAAAGGAAACAAGACCACAGTGAGATATTAAAAGTGGATGTTAGAAATGAAAGAAGCGTCCATTTCGATCCACAAACTTCAATGCCCTCTCTAAAGTAACTTGCTGCAAAAATTACTTGATTGAGATCAAAGTGTAATATGAAAAATAGTTCTAATAATATGCCTTATTGGGTGAAAAATGATGTGTCAAAACTGTAATAACACAGAGGGGACAAGGATAGTCTTTGGGCACACTTTGCTTTCACGATCATAAGGAAGAGAAAGAAATATTTTGACGTTGAAACTGAAACTTCCTTCTCCAATTTTGTTTTGAAAAAAGCACTTTGCCTCTCCAATAATGCAGCATGCGTACTTGGTGTTGGCTAAAGGCTTTGCTACTGAAACTTCTCTCTTTGCCTAGAGACTTCCAGCAACATTTTTGTGACCACTTGGCGCTTTTCGGTTGTGGCAAACAATAATTTCCCTGATTTGACCTAGGCTCTCTTCAGGCATGACCTCAATTCAGGTACCTGAATCTTGCCAGCAGTTTATTAAATACCAGATTTCCTGGCCTAAGTTATATCTCTTTATCTACACTTGATCACGGCAGATGGCTCATCACTTTAAAAAAAAATTTTTTGGATTCAAATTGAAAGGATTCAGTTATATAAAACCGACTTTATGGAGGGATGCTGTAATTGAAAATAAAGTAATAAAAAATGAAGAAGGAAAAAAAAATGAGGAGCAATTTAAGGACTTTGCTACATCCCAAACAGCATTACTGTCTAGAGTTTGCAGCACTTGTGGCTTGGACAGCACTGCAAACACCAACCACCCACCTTGATAAAAGCATCAATGTCTCCCACAGCAGGAATGTAATCTGGTATAAAAGGTTTTAGTTTGTGATCCAACTCAATTGCTTGAGGTGTGTATCTGGAAACAGCATGAGAATATCAATGAGCATCAAAAAGAAAAAAGATTACATCTATTTTATTGCAATGCTCTGCTTTGAAAAAAGAAAGACACTAATTGCCATTCAAGCATACTTGGGCATAACTAAAAACAATTCTTTTCATTACTAAAAGATATTCCTGATCTCATAAGGTTAAATATAGATGTGAGATTTGCAGTGAGTCCCAGTTGAACACTTCAAAGCCAGTGCAATGAGTAGTGAAGTTCACGGATTTTATGCCTAATTACTAGAGTTTTGGTTAATTGAATTTTACTTTGAAGCTCCTTAAATCCACAGAGACCACTGTGTTCAAGCAGGTCTATTTTTTGAAAGAGCATATAATCAGAGGTACAAACTCTCTCTAAAAAATATGTGGTGAAACCATGAGCAACAATTAAGTATCCTTCGGGTAACTTTGGAGATACAAAATGACATAAAACACATTGGTATATGCCAATTGATCAGGAAAACAAAAACATAATAATGTGATATTCATTCTAAAGCCTCAGTAAATCAGAAAGTTCCATTAAAAAGGTTCAAAGCTAACTTTAAATCTAATTTCTTTACATCACTGAAATGGTCAAACCACAATGAAACCAAAAGGATACTAAGTTCCTTCAACATTTGAACATGTAACATCTTGAAAAAAAAAAAATCTGAAAACACAGGATGTCCACCATACCAAATCCTTGATAAAAAAAGGAGCTAAACTGAAACTTTTCTTTTTTCCATTTGTTGGCAGCATAAATTTGTATACTGCTAAGACAGACAAAGCTTTTTTTCGCAAATAGATCAAGAGTTGCAAAAGTTTATGTCCCCGACAACCATTTCTACTTATAAACTAACTACCGAGCCAGCAAAATGCTAAAAACATTTTTAGAAAGAACCAGATGGTCAGTCTTCTGAAAAGGCCCAAATACTTAAAATTGCTCAAAAGGATAACAAATACAGTTTCGTTCATAAAAAACATTTAAGTTTGAAATCAAGGCAGTCTCGCTATGTGAAATTCTTCATTACCAGAGGTTGTATCTATCTAATAGTCAGAAAATATACAATTCATTAGGCATTTTTACAAGCCTACAAGAGAAAGTAAGGGCTGAAGTACAGAACAACACTTACCTTGTGATGTACTGGAATAGTTCCTTGATCTCTGCAGATACAGCAAGATTCTCAAAGTCTTTGGGGTCATATGCTCTAGAATATTCAAAAAATATTATCACAATTGAGAAACAAAATACAATGTTAATCAGAAGCAATTTACAAACATTAAACTTCCTTGAGAAGACTTTTGGAGCAGACATATATCTATTTTTAGTTGTAGATTCCAAAGAGATAAGTGCCTATGAAACAACTGATGCAGTTCAGAGTTATTACAAGAGCCATTAGAATGATGAGAACAGAGAGCAGGAAAGAGGACATGAATTAAAATCTGTGAGTTTCCACAATATAAGCAAAGAGAGACACCTCATCAAACTCTTCAGACTTTCTTTTGAGTGCAGTAGATGTATGATAACAAGTTGTTAAACAGAATGACTTAAGAGCAAAATTTTAGAAGTGAGTCTAATGCTAAAAATTAAAAAAAAAAAAGAATAAAGGAAGGTTGAAAGAGTTGAAAGCCAATCCGGATAAAAAGTCTCAGAGAATGATAAATTTTTTTGGTTACGGACATGAAACTCTTAATCCATCTGCCTTTCAGCTAAAAAAAAATTTCACACTTAAAGTGACGGACAAGTAAATCCCTCGATTACCCTTCTATCTGAGCATGGTCTTCATCATCATCGTCGTCATCATCGTCATCATCATCATCTTCATCACTTTCATCATCTTCATCTGAATTGAACTGCTGACCTTGTTTAGGTGCCCCTGCAAGCTGGAAGAAGTAATTGAGAAGATGAGATAGGAACATGTTTCCTGCCTGGTATTATCTCACCAATCTAAAAGTAATAATGTTGCTACTGAAAAATGAGACATAATACACTCACACTTAACAATACTCACATACATAGACACAATAGCTGAAGAATCCTATTCTGCTCAACATCAAAAGGTATTTAGTAAAAAAAAAAAAAAACTAAATATGTTTAAACCAGGAACAAAATTTTGCATTTTTTGCTCAGAAGAAAAGTCGCAAATCATCGAGCAAAGATAAAGCTTAAATCATTCAAAGGAAATTTTCAGTCGCTGTGTCCAGAAAAAAAATACGAGTAGAGACCGGAACTTGTACCTTAGATAATTCAATCACCTGAGGAGCACTGCAAGGTGCAAAACTGACCAGTTGTACAAGAACAACAACAACAAAAAGACAGGTTATTGAATGTCCTCTAGAGATCTAGTATCTAACCTGTGCCCCCTCCTGCTTGCCAGCTCTGGGCTGGGCCTGCGGGGCATTGTTGTTTTCCGAGAACTGACCCATCTGACCCCCAGCCATACCGCCACCAGCCGCCCCTAGGGTGCTGTCCTCGTACAGCTCATCAGATTGATCAGAAGGGTCGCCCTCATTGGAGTCTGGTGGGGAGTCCCCTCTGCTGAGCCGGCCCATACCACCTCAAGGAGGGAAGAGAAGAAGTTGGTTTTCCATGAATACATCCAGACAGATATAGAGCTACAATTGACTGTAGAAACTCCTAGATATGCAATATAACTTATGCAGATATGGCACTACGTGTACTCTTGATGATCACAGCTAGTGATCTTACCAAACACGCTGAAATGCTTGTTACGTCTAACCAGCAATTTAAAATGATACAATTTGGCTCTTTGTAAACTTGAGTATTATGAAATATAGAACAAAATACTGCGGAGAATTACTACAGATTTTTTGTTTCACTTCACTTACAGGAGACAAATTTCAAACGACAATATTGGAAAGATTTTTTTTTTTAATTATTCAAATGATTAAGCAAACAAACACAAACAACAAATAGCAACATAGCAGATTGTGAAAAATGAATGAAGAGGCTATTTGTTCTCACACTAAGAGGCGATTGTGGACACTATATGTAACCCTACCTAGCTGGGTGGATTCCCTGGACTTACTTAGTCACTACTGTAATAAAACCCACTAGTCTAGTTACCTATAGAAGCTCAGTGCTTCTACCTACTCTAAGTAATTGCAGGCCCTAACTGGTTATGGTAGCGTGCCTAGCAGCCGTGCAATACTACAGAGTTCACACTCTTGGGTCCTTGAGTATCAGTGGAGTACTAAGGCCACTGTTCCCTAACTAATACGAGTGGGTGTCGAGACTTGACAAGAATAGAATAGCTACACTCCAGACGAAGAACACAAAAGAGAAAAGTTAAAGTTACCACCTACAATATGTTTATTCCACGAATAATCAATGAATGGAAGCAATTCTCAAAGAATAAAATAAAAAAGGTACAAAGATGATCGACAAGCAATCAGGCAATAAAGGTACTAACAAATGGTCAGAATACTAAATAGAAGATACTAATAAAATGGTCAGAACAGAAGATATCCAAACCAAATGCCTACGGTAATGAAAATGCCTAATAGTCAAAATAGAAATGATCCAAACAAAATGCCTAATAGTCAAAATAGAAATGATCCAAACAAAATGCCTAATAGTCAAAATAGAAATGATCCAAACAAAATGCCTAATAGTCAGCCAACGCTAAGAAAGAAAAGAAATAAAACACAATATTAGACATACAACGTAATCAATAAGATAACCATCAATCATTCTCTTTAACCTTAAGTAAAAGCTCAACTTAGCAGAACAAGCATAATTAAATTTCATGTTCTCAATCTAACACTGTAACAGTCAAGGTCAATCCTACTGTATCGGTATGATCTTATAATTAATAGGTAAAGACAAAGGTAAACACAATATTTAGAGAGGAAAATTCATAGCATCATAGGAATAATAAAATCAGCCGTCTGTCATTTGAGTCAATGAATGTCTGAAGGGAGGAAATTAATACTTATAGTAATAGCACTTAGAATCTGTTAAATTTACAAGGTCATGGCCTCGCGCTAAATACACCTAACTTTAGCTTTGCAACAACTTACCCCGAGTCACGGTGATAATCACGTAGAATTAAAACAAATGATAATCCAACACAAGTTTCACAATAGTTCAATAATCTCCACAATAACTTCTCCCTAAATTTCCAACGATACTACTGGCACTTCCAACGTGGCCTCCAGATACTCCAAAAAGATACTGACTACGAGTCTTTCCGAGCTCTACAATTTATAGTCCAAGCTCAGTCGGCAAGGCCCCCGGTCAAAGACTTCCCTGGTTTCCCAGTTCGTCCCTAGAACAAGGGCCAATGCCGACCGAGGAAAATCTACTCCGTCGAACGGCACAACCCGTTTCCCCAACTAAAGCATCACCCGACCGAGATCATAGAATCTACGGAAGGCATCGTTACATCTACGAACTACATTTAGCATCTCCCGATCAAAGTACACTGTATGTCGAAAGCCGACCGAAGAAAAGCTTCTCTGGCCAGCTGGACAGGAATGAAAGAACAAAGTATCTTCCGAATTATTAAAGAAAAAAGAATAAACCGCTAGAGGGGCGGAGACTACTTTCCCGCCACTAAACTAAGTCTACTAACAAGCTAGAAGCACACTTGGCTCCACCCACAAGCTGATAATTGATATACTAAAGATTCTAAAGACCTACTGCTGGCTGATAATTGATATACTAAAGATTCTAAAGACCTACTGCTGCGCCCCAAATAAATAATTATACCAGCCTCCTTACACTCGCCCCACAAAAAATTGTTCGGCTCCGACGAACTGAACTTAACCTCAATACTCAACCCTAAGGTAAGGTCAACAGTACCACCAAAGTAAATAAACACAGCAAACTCTCCTACCGGGACACGATCATCATTGCGTAACGGAAACACTCACGCCACGAGATAGACGGCACTACTGATATAATGGAAAAGTTCAAAGGAGCGGTACGGCAGTACGGAAAACATGCGGGAAACAGAAGGTAAAGGTGGGGTCAGTCGACTGTCCAGTCAATGATAAAAAATGAGGTCATCCCAAACGTCATTACTATAGATACTTAGGCCTATCCAAAAAAAACCGATACAAAAGATTTAGATCATTCAAAATATCATCATTATATAGTGTGAATAATTAGAACAAACTGAGCACAAGATTAAAGTACAGTGCTAAATTACGCTTAACAAGTGCAGCATCCTCTCTCGATAGGAATATCTCATACCATATAAATCAATAGCAAGCAGGTTACACAGATTGGCATTATATATGTTACAACATGTGACACTAGAGGCATGCAAAAGTCGTGGCAGGAATAAATGGTATTTCATGATATAATTAGCACAGTCGAGGAATCGTTACTTGGCAACCCGACGTATAAAAAGGCATAAAATTGAACAACACCCCATAAGCCAAACAGTGAACATGAAACTGAAAGAGCAAATATAGAAAATTGACATTAGAATATGCATGGTTACAAATGAATTAGAAGAGAGCGTTGCATAAAAACAGCAGGTAAAAAAGGTAAAACATTGTAGACAAAATGCACAAAATTGTGGAAAGAACAAAACACAACAGATAGGACGTGGAGCTCCAGAACGACACAGGGACATTAAAAACATTCAACATTATACGTCATCAGTGCTCAAAGCAATAGAAAAACAAGATGGTCAGCAATAAAGGGAAAAGAAATGGTAATGGTCAGTAAATACTTTCCTTAGAGTTAGACATCGTCCTCCAGAGAGGATATTATTACCGAACTAGTACTCTGTAGATCTGATCCACGCAACACAGATTATGAATTATGATACTTATTAAATTCACAATCATTCTCAAGAGTTTCTCCCACATCTACTTAAACGAAAAATCCTTTTTCTCCAGTCACCATGTACAGTAGATAATTAAAGTCTATACTGAACATCAGGATACAATTATAGTTTTAGTACTTAAAAGAAACACCTCAAGAGATAAAGCAGGTATACAGTATAGTGCGTCCAGCTCTCAACAGTCGGGATAATCATGCAGCTGCCAGAGCGGACCTAAGAAAAATCTCATCGAGTCCCAGACTCGGTTTCTACATCAACCCTACTATTGCATGGGATAGGGTTCGAATCTCTCCCAAAACCATTCTTTACTCGCCTTTTACGATCTGGTGAAATGGGCAAACCAGTGATCCTATTCTGAACTCCCCGCTCCGACTAGCGGGCCCCGGGATCACACGGGTGCAGAATAAGAAATAGAGAAAGGCTAACTAACATAAATCACATTCGATTACTCCCTCATCCCTCAACTTAAAAATGTAAAATAATACATTGTTAATCAGTACAACTGTTAATTAAAAACATAGTCGCACATCGCAAGGTCCTAGGTAACACATAAATTCATAACCCATCATATTCAATATAAATCGTCAAGTGAGCAGTTACCGGTATTAGTAGGCAGGATAAAAAGACAGTAAAAGAAAAACAATGAAAATTAAAATGCAAGAAAATCATAAGAAAAAAAACCAACCAAGTCAACACCGTCACAAAGTGTTCTTGATATTAAATTAAAAGGTCCCTGTGTTTGTAATCATAGTTTGTATTCCATAAGCGTAACTTTATAGGCTATCCAACTGCACGCGCAGCGCCTCAGTGCAGTCATAACAGGCAACACTACAGCATCACACGGTCTTCTCTCACATGTAGTCCTTCAGTCTACTCTATAGTGCGCTAGACGGTAGGGCACAGCCTAGTAAAGACCAAGGCGATCAGGCTTACGAGAGATCCGCCTTGATCGGCGAAGAAGTCGCTGCTCGTCCGGTAGCACAGGTAATGAGGCGTCCTTACGCTGGTGAGTCAGCGCAGATGGACCAACCAGCGGCCTGATCTCACGGAAGGTCACTCTCCTTTTATCTGTGCTATCTCCGCATGGTGTTATCACTGCTGGCCCACCTGCCGATGCTGGTAGCTCAGCTAACTGGTAAGTCTGCTCGCTAAACTTGTCCTGAATCTTGTTGCGTCCCAGGGGGTGTTGCCGCAACAATACTTTATCGCCAATCTCTGGTCGATAGGCTGTGGTCACGTGGGGCTTCTCACGCTGAAGGAATCGGCGACCACTACAAAGATTCCTACTGCCACCACCAGGTCTGAAGGAAGACTGATAATCCTCGACACCAACACATCGCTTGTCTCGTCTCTGTCGATTGTCAACAAGTCTGCTCGTATGATGACGGGGATTCGGTTCATCTATGTTTGCAGCATATCTGCTACCTAAAACGTTTGCACCACATGGTCCGGTCACATTAATTGCCATGCCTCCCTTTCTACCTTCAACAGCATCAAACTCTACCCTCTCGCCATCACCAAGACTTCTAAGATATTTCCTGGGATTGTTTCTCACTATGGATGAATAGTGTACAAAAATTTCCTCTCTGGCGCCATCAGGGGTAATAAATCCAAAGCCACGTTTGACGTTGAACCACTTTACTGTCCCTGAAACTCTGGAACCGATTACTTTCCTGTCACTTCCTCCTTCAAAGTCAGTATAAATACTCATGGAATGAGCTTGACCTCGTGATGTCACTCCTTGCGTAACACGTCGATCATTGCCTCTACGCGAGGCGGGGCTTACACTGAAGTCCGAGTTCGGCTCCTGGGCGCAAACTCTGGCAAAATGGCCTTGCCTACCACATCTGAAGCAGACGGCGCCTGTCACGCGTTGGTTCCGCCCCTTTGATGATCTCAGGTTATGTCGGTGAGCATTGGGGCGCGGCCTATCTCCATCGTAGCGAGACTGGCTAATCCTTAGATGTTCCTGCTCGATTAGGAGGCCTGTAAGTTGAGCCACTTGCTTGGTCAGATGCTCGACCGCCTCATTGTAGTCATTCCTCTCTTCTGACCTTAACGCGGTGACCTGACGTAAGTCTGCTCTCGCCTCTTCCCCCTCACTGTCACTATCGTCATCCTCCATCTTTTGTGCTTGGAGGCGTATCTTGTTGAATGTGGCATTTGGCGACGAGGTGAGCTGGCCCCGTAAATGCCGCCTTGTCTGCTTGTCCCTTAGGTTCTCGACGAAAGTGTCCCGCAGTTCACTGGTTGGGGACGGCTCGATCTCGGTGTCTCTTTGCCGCGAAGTCACGGCATCGAAGGCTTCTTTCAGCCTATGGGAAAAGGCACGGACGCCCTCATCTTTTCTCTGCTTGGTATTCAAGAAAGCCCTCTTTAGGGCAGGAAGAGTTCTTTTCTCCCCGTAGCACCTTTTAATTATCTCCAAGACCTGGTCAGCAGTGGCTGCTCTCCCCTCCAGGTGGCACCGTATTTCTCTTTCCACCTCTTCTCCGACTTTCTCATATAAATAGGAAATTTTCTCCTTGTCAGAGTCTATGTGTAGGCACTCCCAGGCCCTCTCAATGCGACAGAGGAATCTTGTTGTTTCCCCGACTCCTCCATCGCCGTAAAACTTATCAACAGTTATTTCTCTCGGTGCGTAGACGATCATCTTCTCTCGCTTTGCACTTGCAGCAGTCGGGGCTGGCTGACCACTAGGCATTGTACAAGACTAGGGGAAAAGGAGCAAAAGGGAGGAGATCGGTGTTCCAACAAAGAAAGACAACTGAATAGGAAAACAACTAAAGACCTCAACTTCGACACCACTCTAGGGATATACTCAAAATATCCCACCGCTGCCACCAAATGTAACCCTACCTAGCTGGGTGGATATTCCCTTAACTTACTTAGTCACTACTGTAATAAAACCCACTAGTCTAGTTACCTATAGAAGCTCAGTGCTTCTACCTACTCTAAGTAATTGCAGGCCCTAACTGGTTATGGTAGCGTGCCTAGCAGCCGTGCAATACTACAGAGTTCACACTCTTGGGTCCTTGAGTATCAGTGGAGTACTAAGGCCACTGTTCCCTAACTAATACGAGTGGGTGTCGAGACTTGACAAGAATAGAATAGCTACACTCCAGACGAAGAACACAAAAGAGAAAAGTTAAAGTTACCACCTACAATATGTTTATTCCACGAATAATCAATGAATGGAAGCAATTCTCAAAGAATAAAATAAAAAAGGTACAAAGATGATCGACAAGCAATCAGGCAATAAAGGTACTAACAAATGGTCAGAATACTAAATAGAAGATACTAATAAAATGGTCAGAACAGAAGATATCCAAACCAAATGCCTACGGTAATGAAAATGCCTAATAGTCAAAATAGAAATGATCCAAACAAAATGCCTAATAGTCAAAATAGAAATGATCCAAACAAAATGCCTAATAGTCAGCCAACGCCCGAGTCACGGTGATAATCACGTAGAATTAAAACAAATGATAATCCAACACAAGTAGCTTTACAACAGTTCAATTATCTCCACAATAACTTCTCCCTAAATTTCCAACGATACTACTGACACTTCCAACGTGGCCTCCACATACTCCAAAAAGATACTGACTACGAGTCTTTCCGGGCTCTACAATTTATAGTCCAAGCTCAGTCGGCAAGGCCCCCGGTCAAAGACTTCCCTGGTTTCCCAGTTCGTCCCTAGAACAAGGGCCAATGCCGACCGAGGAAAATCTACTCCGTCGAACGGCACAACCCGTTTCCCCAACTAAACATCATCCGACCGAGATCATAGAATCTGCGGAAGGCATCGTTACATCTACGAACTACATTTAGCATCTCCCGATCAAAGTATGTCGAAAGCCGACCGAAGAAAAGCTTCTCTGGCCAGCTGGACAGAAATGAAAGAACAAAGTATCTTCCGAATTATTAAAGAAAAAAGAATAAACCGCTAGAGGGGCGGAGACTACTTTCCCGCCACTAAACTAAGTCTACTAACAAGCTAGAAGCACACTTGGCTCCACCCACAAGCTGATAATTGATATACTAAAGATTCTAAAGACCTACTGCTGCGCCACAAATAAATAATTATACCAGCCTCCTTACATATAAATGTGCGTTGTATTTTTAAAAAAATTGAAATTAAAAGGCAAAAAAAAAGTTGAATGTTCCATGTGTACATCATTATGGAAGAATGAAAAATAATAGACAAGGGTAACAAAACAAAACAAAAAAAAAAAAAAAAAACTACATGCCCTTGGAAAAATTATATTAAAAAAAAAAAAACAAAAAACAAAAAAAAAAAAACCGAAAATATCGATCGGGAAATGATACAATGAAGAGTATTTTAAACAAATTGTGTGGGTCATATGCATAATGTGAGGTATTTCGAAGAAAAATTACAGCTGTACATGCATACAATTCATGTGCGATGGAAAGAATGCATAATGTTTAAGTGTAAGAAAACAACACATGCACAAATTTAAAGGAAATTTGTTTTTCGATTCCCCGATTATAAATTAAAAAAAAAATTCAATCACTTCTTAATCAGCGGTTCTTGATCATGCAGATTGATTCACTGAAGTCCAAGATAAAGCGATTTTTTTAAAATCCTCAACTTCTTATTGGACATTTAAAAATAGGTTTCACCCTCAGAATTCAACTGACAATTCACAATGTGTATAGCTCCTAAGATGCAACACACTGCTCTGTAAATCTGGAAAGTACCCAATTAGTTACAGGGGTCGCTGTATACTCTTTGAAACTTCGTACATGTGTACACTATAAACCAGTAAACAGTAGCTGATTGACCTGTCTCGGTTTACTAAAGTCAGCGTTTTCTGAGATTAGCCTAGTTGTGCAAAGACCGGTCCTACAGCCTAATTTATTATTTATTTGATCGTGACTCATTTTTTACAACTTAACTGCTACCACCACTATTATACTTCTCATCGTCATCATAATTATTATTGCCATCATCTTCATGATCATGATCATCATCACCATTAACATTATTATTATTATTATTATTATTATTATTATTATTATTATTATTATTATTATTATTATTATTATTATTATTATTATTATTATTATTATTATTATTATTATTATTATTATTATATATTGGTAATTTGTTGCCAATAATGAATAGCACAGTTCGATGGTAAATATGCACTGCATCTGTTTTGAATTCATAACATATAATAATTAAGATCGCAATGTTGCTCAGCATCCAAACAATTAGTATTTACCACATTTATAATCAGGATCGGCATCGTCTGCTATCCTCGACCAGTGTGTGTGTGTGAGGTACAGGGACAAAACGCTTTAATACAGGTGTGCAAGAACAAATTAGACCGTAAAACCGAGCAGACGGTAAAAATATCAAAAAGAGAGATACTGCTTGTGCATGCACATGTACAGAATATTTGTGCACGACCCTCCCTTCAAAAAGAGAGAAAAAAGAACGAAAAAGAAAAAGGAAAAAGAGCAAAGGAATGCACCTGAAATCTTCTATAGCGAGACAACAGCGTATGCGGCGACCTTCACCTTGGGTAACATAGAAAGCATGCAATTAAGAACATTAAAAGGCTGCAGGGTTTACAACACCGAAAGCATATGACCTTCACCTTTCCCAGGTTTCTTCTGCTTCTGCTGTGGGCGAACAACGAGGGCCTCCCGAGCTTTCACTTGCGGTAAGGAAAAGAATTAGAAATATTGAGCGTCATCCCATGAATTAGCATATCAAGAGTATGTTCTCAAAGAAAAATAATAAACCTGCGGTAAAATGTTTACACAAAAAGAAAAATCTCCATGAAGTGGGGAGGGATGGTGGAAGTCAGCAGATTCCTTGATCACTACCAAAAAGAGAAGAGTACAATACAGAATGTAACAAGCAACCACGGGCGGAATCAGGCCTCATGGTGAGGCGATCATTCTCCGCTTGATCCACTGAAGGATGAACTTGTTCAGGCGTTCATTTTGTACCGAGCAACCACGGGCGGAATCAGGCCTCATGGTGAGGCGACCATTCCGCTTGATCCACTGACTGATGAACTTGTTCAGGCGTTCATTTTGTACCGAGCAACCACGGGGGGAATCAGGCCTCATAGTGAGGCGATCATTCCGCTTGATCCACTGACTGATGAACTTGTTCAGGCGTTTATTTTGCACCGAGCAACCACGGACGGAATCAGGCCTTATAGTGAGGCGATCATTTCGCTTGATCCACTGACTGATGAACTTGTTCAGGCGTTCATTTTGTACCGAGCAACCAAGGGCGGAATCAGGCCTCACAGTGAGGCGATCATTCCGCTTGATCCACTGACTGATGAACTTGTTCAGGCGTTCCTTTTGTACCGAGCAACCACGGGCGGAATCAGGCCTCACAGTGAGGCGATCATTCCGCTTGATCCACTGACTGATGAACTTGTTCAGGCGTTCATTTTGTACCGAGCAACCACGGGGGGAATCAGGCCTCATAGTGAGGAGATCATTCCGCTTGATCCACTGACTGATGAACTTGTTCAGGCGTTCCTTTTGTACCGAGCAACCACGGGCGGAATCAGGCCTCACAGTGAGGCGATCATTCCGCTTGATCCACTGACTGATGAACTTGTTCAGGCGTTCCTTTTGTACCGAGCAACCACGGGCGGAATCAGGCCTCACAGTGAGGCGATCATTCCGCTTGATCCACTGACTGATGAACTTGTTCAGGCGTTCATTTTTTACCGAGCAACCAAGGGCGGAATCAGGCCTCACAGTGAGAGAGAGAGAGAGAGAGAGAGAGAGAGGGAGAGAGAGAGAGAGAGCGAGAAGAGAAAGAGAGAGAGGGAAAGAGAGAGAGAGAAAAGAGAGAGAGAGAGAGAGAGAGAGAGAGAGAGAGAGAGAGAGAGAGAGAGAGAGAGAGAGAGAGAGAGAGAGAGAGAGAGAGAGAGAGAGAGAGAGAGAGAGAGAGAGAGAGAGAGAGAGAGAGAGAGAGAGAGAGAGAGAGAATTTCCATTCATTACTCAAGTAATATGAAGGAAAAACAGATTTGAAATTCGACCACACGAGAACTCACTTTCTTGCTGCTTGTCCGATCGTCTGTGAGCCTAGAGAGTCCTTTTTCTTCGTGGTCTCCTAAAAATGTGACACTAACACACTTGTAAAAATGGATAATGAAAGTTAATTGTTACCGTGTAGGCCAGGCCTGCAATTCATGACAAGACTCACAAAGATCATCCTTGAAGAACTGTTTTCTCAAAGACCCGAGAAACAAAGGAAGGGAAAGTGAAACTGAAGGTTAACGTATTTTAATGTACTTTACTTGTGGCTCCTTCCGCGAATCAATTTAACGATGCCCTTTCCCTCATGTTTCTTGGAAGTTGATCAGACTGTTTCTAGATTTCCACTTAAAAGCCAGATATTAACGTGAACAAATTGTGTTTTATGGACCAAATCTAAGTCACAAAATAACACTCCTCGCCTGTGTCAAGTGTTACATCTAGACATTGATTGACAACTAACTTTCATTGAATTACGATAATTTATAAGATAGCATGGTATTTTCGTCGGTAAAAGTTGTCAATTATTTTAATTGCTATCTTGTTATTGATTTTAAATCAGACTTCACAGAGGCCTTAAATCACGACACTTCAATGAGAGTCTTGGTCGTAAGAAAATCTTCCTTCATGCTGACCAATATCTTTATAAGGCAGCCGCGACAGAAGGAAGTCAGAGAGAGAGAGAGAGAGAGAGAGAGAGAGAGAGAGAGAGAGAGAGAGAGAGAGAGAGAGAGAGAGAAGAGAAAGACAGGCGGGGAAATATTGATAGAAAAACGGTCAAGCAGAGAGAGAGAGAGTGAAAGAGAGAGAAAGAGAGAGAGAGAGAGAGAGAGAGAGAGAGAGAGAGAGAGAGAGAGAGAGAGAGAGAGAGAGAGAGAGAGACAAAGGTAGGGGCGGGGTGGTATAATTCAATGCACTATACTTTATGAAGGCACGTACCTATCAACCAATGCCTTCATTCATCATGGAATAAGATAATGCTTATATCTTCGAATGCCACACCCACTTTCAATAAAAAAGGTTAATATGGCGATACAAGAAACAAACAAAACAAAATTCGAACAGGATAAATAGTTATAAAATACATATTTTCTGTTGTAGACCGTCTACATAATTATATACTGATGACCGTGCAAGTGTAAGAAACCAATCTCCCATCGCACGGGCCGATAACTCTAAGTGCGCCTCTTTAACACGGTTGCTAAGAGATCAGATTGTTTACATTCACCATGCACTTCCCGACAGTGGGCGTACACTCACATCATAGGAGATTTCCTTGCAATTAATCCCCCCACCAAAAACAACAAGAACAGCAACACGCAGAAGGTTACAAGGAATGAAACCCAAGCGTGCGGTATGTAATAGCTGATGATGTCACGCAGAAGTTGTACCCCCCCAAAGCCAGCGAATCTGGGTACCGACACATCTAAGCATGACGATTCTAAGCGGATGACCTTTACCGCGCGCAGTTAATTTTAACCCTAGTCCTGCGCACCCATTATATTTAAGCTTTGCCCTGACGTTAAGAACCAGGGCTGCTCACATCAAGAGAGGCACAGTGGAGCAGCAAAGGGCAACAGCATTTTTCTGCGCACAGTGATGGCTTCTATGGTGGAACGTAGTACACAGCCTAAACAATGGCCAGAGAAAGGAAATCTTCACCTTGTTGAGGCGGTAGAAGAAAAAAAATGGTGCTCATGGCGACCATGCACTACCATAAAGCGTGTTTTATAACCAGCTGCGAGTTGTGTAATGATGAGAGCGGTGAAAAATCTGGCGAATAAAATAATTGAGGTATCGCGTCGAATTTCATGACGAGTGTCATGATTAGATGGGAACAAGTTCCGCGTGTGTTGACACACTGTGCTGCTGTCACCTAGCTGAATTTTAAACGATCGAGAGAGAGATAGAGAGAGAGGGAGAGAGAGAGAGAGAGAGGGAGAGAGAAAGAGAGAGAGGGAGGATACAGCAGTTAAACGGTAGGGCTAGTAACTCAATTATGATAAAGGTCTGTAGATGTTAACTTTACTTGCGCTCTGTATTATGCGATGTTTTTGCTGGGAGAAAGCAGCAGTTCAACTTGTGCAGGAAGTGAGTATACATTTAACAATGCTTATCGAGGAGACGAAACGATAAAGAGTATGTACGAATGAAGCTAGTGTATTAGGTATTCCGGCAAACCCATTCGTAACTTGACATAATACTGAAGTCAAGATATAAAGTTACACAGAAAATCATCAGAGGAGTGAAAATATTTTTTTTAACAGGAAGATGTGATGGACTGTGCACGCATTGTGGTCTGTGGTCTTGTGATATTGGTCTGTGGCCTTGTGATAAATCATCCGCTGTAGAACCTGTCTAGGATGTAAGTAAAAGAGTTCGATTCCTGGCTACGTCACGGCTGTTGCCAGAGCAACGGTTAAAAAAAATTTAACAAAGTATTTCAGGCCACATTTTCTCACGACACTGAGTCTTGATCCCAAGACAAGGATAAAGATTTTTTCACGGAGTTGGAGTGACGCGCTCATAAGTTACATCGCGCATAAAATGCTAGGGGCCGAAACACTTTCAAGCGATTAACATTAAGGTTGCGATTGAAAATCAATTCTGTGTTGTTGTTTCAAACACAATTTGAGAGAAGAGACGCAGCGTGGAAGGCTTGTGTTGTTGGTCCCGGTTCAGCTACCAAAGAACATGCAGGTATCCAATCACCCCATCAGCAGCTCTGTCTCCCCTAACATCTTAAACATCGCATTAGATTCTTGGACCGTAGCAAACGAGTGTTAAGGAAATACTTGCCAGCCTCTGTTCCACCATCGCAGACTTGTACTTGTAGCGGAGATGTTCATACTATACTATGTAACATATATGAACGCCAGATCTAGAGCCCAGTTTCCGAAGTTCAGTGGTCACCACTGTATCTAAGTCTGATACCATTCAAACTAGTGAGCTATGGCCAATATATCTCTGAAGTAGGTCCACGTAGATCAATAAAGTGAAAATATTCAGTTTTTATTATCGAGGAATGTGCAGTGTGTCGAGCTAAATCTTGTTTTGGGCTTGAATCTGTATACACACATTTGTAGAGATCAAACTGAACAAGCGGGAAACAAGCCCAGGAGGAGGAGTTTCGGGTTATGTCATAATGCATCATTGGTGAAGACAATAACTTTGTATCACGATTGAATTTAAAAAAAATAATCTATCTTAAATCACTTGACTCATTGGTGAAGAGAATAATTTTCTATCAGGATTGAATTAAAAAAAGAAATAAGTTATCCGAAATCACTCGACTCAGAATCGTCAACCTTACATGACTACACAAATTTAATGGAAAAATGTGTGAAGTTCTTATTGCCTGATAAAATCAATGGAAAAAGAAGAAGAAAAAAGCTAAAACAAACTCTACAGCAACATAATATTCATAGTGGAAACTAGCAAAGGTAACACGCACATCAACGGATAGAGAGACTTTTTGATGTTGCCAGAGAAAGCCGATTTGGCTATACCATAATGTACACTTGTGACTCCAGAAAAACCCCGATGATGACAGGAACAGTTTTACTTCACCATTCTGTGACGAAGAGCCCGCGCCAAACCACGCCCAGCGGGAATGGGTCCTGTCCTCTCTGAGCCGCGAGATGCCGGGCGATCTAGCAGACGTCCCGGAAGAGGCGTCGCCCCTCTTGGGCGGGGAACCCAAGGACGTGTGGAGACAGACGCCGAGGACCTGGCACCGCAGACGGTGAGTGTTGGCTCAGTTTATATTTTGATTTTCAATAATTTGTCCAGTTGTTCGATTGGCTGTCTGTTATAGCGAGTCCACAGCAAGCTGATCTCAGGCTCTAGCAAGCTAATCAGGGCTGAAATATGACAAAAGTGACCTCGCATCACAGGTAAAGGTTTCAAGCCCGCCGTGAATATTTCAGATCGGCGCTTCTTAACCTTCGGACGTAACCGATCAAGGATGCACTCGAGCGATCACCTTGTTTGTGTGCCCAAAAATATAACACTGGCCCGTTTGAAGATAAGTAATGCATACCACGATATCGGATTGATGATGGTGGTGGTGGTGGTGGTGATGGTGATGATGATGATGATGGTGGTGGTGGTGATGATTACGATGATGATGGTGGTGGTGGTGGTGGTGGTGATGGTGATGATGATGATGACGGTGGTGGTGGTGGTGATGATGATGGAAGTGATGATGATGGTAGTGATGGTGGTGGTGATGATGGTGATGATGATGATGATGCGGATGACGATGATGATGATGATGATGATGATGATGATGATGATGATAGAGGCAGGTCAAAGAGATTTGAGCATATATTATGCATTGTGTACCCTCCGTGACATGTCCAAATACAGCTAGTAAGATGAAACATGGCCCCAATCGGTGACCTCACAGTTTGCTGCCATGCGAACCACAAAGTGTTCTCATTCCAATAGGTTTGAGTACCGGCAATATCAATGTTTTTGGTACCACGTTTGAGTACTTGAATAATACCACTGTACTTGCAATTTGAGTACTTGAATAATATCACTGTACTTGCAACCAGGCTGGATTACTGACACAATTTTACTTGCAATCATGTTTAATACCGACAATATAATTGTAAATGCTACCAAAGTGGAATAAAGACAATATTATTGTAATTACAACAAAGCTGGATTACTGATATACATGAGTGTAATTGCAACGAAGTTGGACAACTGACAATATCATTGTAATTTCAACCAAGTTGCAATATTGACAATATCCTTTTAATTGCAACCAAATTGGATTACTGACAATATCATTCTAATTACAACAAAGCTGGAGTACTGATATACATCATTGTAATATCAGTAAAGCTGGAGTACTGACAGTATCAATGTAATTGCAACCATGTTGGATTACTGAAAATATATCATTATAATTGCAACCAAGTTGGATTACTGAAAATATATCATTATAATTGCAACCATGTTGGATCATTGAAAATATATCATTATAATTGCAACCATGTAGGATTCCTGAAAAAATACCATTATAATTGCAACCATGTTCCATTACTGACAGTATTATGATGATTGCAACCAAGTTGGATTACTGAAAATATCATTATAATTGCAACCAGGTTGGATTACTGACAGTATCATGATGATTGCAACCAAGTTTGGAATTCTAAAAATACTGTTCGAGTACCGAAAATATCACGGCAACCTCAATCAGGCGCATCGTCATCATCACAATAAATATTCTTACAATCGGGTATTACTGCTGACAATGTTATATATCATCACTGTAGATGGTGTCAGGAGTTGTCACGCCCAGTGTGTAGCAGCGGCGCGCGTGTGCTCGTGTGTTGAACTAAGTGAGCGACTCACCTCCAGGCTGGCCAACCCGCGGTGTCGGGCTGTAGGTACTCGCGATCTCTTCCGCGTCCGGCACTTCCAGCGACTCGTCGTACGGCTGGTTCTGGTGCAGGCGCGCCTAGGGGGGGGGGGGGGGGGAATAGACGTTGGTACATTATATAGAGGGAAGGAGAGAGAGAGGGGGGGGAGGGAGTGAGAGAGAGGGAGAGAGAGAGAGTAGAGAGATAGGGAGGGAGAGAGAGGGAGAGAGAGTAGAGAGAGAGAAAGAGAAGTAGAGAGATAGACAGAGAGAGAGGTAGAGAGAGACAGAGAGAAAGAGGGAGAGAGAGGGAGAGAGAGAGAGAGAGAGAGAGAGAGAGAGAGAGAGAGAGAGAGAGAGAAAGAGAGCATTGGCTGTTTCACTTGACAGCGGCTGATAATTTGAGTTATCCTCAATCCTGAATATATATATATATATATATATATATATATATATATATATATATATATATATATATATATATATATATATACATAGCATAGCAGAGACCGAAAAAAAAATGTTAAAACTGAAAATAAGTAATTATGAATGAAAGTTCCTTTTATCACAGTTGCACGTGTGTGACATTCACAATTAATGAAACACGACAAAATGAAGTTGAGCTTATATGTGAGAGAATATAGAATACGTTTGGTTGAGAATTAATCAATAAAGAGCTTTTACGTGTGATGCTGAAATATATCTTGCTGTTGCACAAGTTAATACTCAGAGGGTAAGAAAATCTTAAAATCCATGCTCTCTCGTTAGAGAGGGTATGGCGAGGTAAAGGGAGACAGGCGAGGGAAAGTGAAAGGAAGGGATATGGGGAGAGGTAAAGGGAGACAAGAGAGGGAAAGTGAAAGGAAGAGATATGGGGAGAGGTGAAGGGAGACACGAGAGGGAAAGTGAAAGGAAGAGATATGGGGAGAGGTGAAGGGAGACAAGAGAGGGAAAGTGAAAGGAAGAGATATGGGGAGAGGTGAAGGGAGACACGAGAGGGAAAGTGAAAGGAAGAGATATGGGGAGAGGTGAAGGGAGACAAGAGAGGGAAAGTGAAAGGAAGAGATATGGGGAGAGGCGAAGGGAGACAAGAGAGGGAAAGTGAAAGGAAGGGATATGGGGAGAGGTAAAGGGAGACAGGAGAGGGAAAGTGAAAGGAAGGGATATGGGGAGAGGTGAAGGGAGACAGGAGAGGGAAAGTGAAAGGAAGAGATATGGGGAGAGGTGAAGGGAGACAAGAGAGGGAAAGTGAAAGGAAGAGATATGGGGAGAGGTGAAGGGAGACAGGAGAGGGAAAGTGAAAGGAAGAGATATGGGGAGAGGTGAAGGGAGACAGGAGAGGGAAAGTGAAAGGAAGAGATATGGGGAGAGGTGAAGGGAGACAGGAGAGGGAAAGTGAAAGGAAGGGATATGGGGAGAGGTGAAGGGAGACAGGAGAGAGAAAGTGAAAGGAAGAGATATGGGGAGAGGTGAAGGGAGACAAGAGAGGGAAAGTGAAAGGAAGAGATATGGGGAGAGGTGAAGGGAGACAAGAGAGGGAAAGTGAAAGGAAGAGATATGGGGAGAGGCGAAGGGAGACAAGAGAGGGAAAGTGAAAGGAAGGGATATGGGGAGAGGTGAAGGGAGACAGGAGAGGGAAAGTGAAAGGAAGGGATATGGGGAGAGGTGAAGGGAGACAGGAGAGGGAAAGTGAAAGGAAGAGATATGGGGAGAGGTGAAGGGAGACAAGAGAGGGAAAGTGAAAGGAAGGGATATGGGGAGAGGTGAAGGGAGACAGGAGAGGGAAAGTGAAAGGAAGGGATATGGGGAGAGGTGAAGGGAGACAGGAGAGGGAAAGTGAAAGGAAGGGATATGGGGAGAGGTGAAGGGAGACAAGAGAGGGAAAGTGAAAGGAAGGGATATGGGGAGAGGTGAAGGGAGACAGGAGAGGGAAAGTGAAAGGAAGGGATATGGGGAGAGGTAAAGGGAGACAGGAGAGGGAAAGTGAAAGGAAGGGATATGGGGAGAGGTGAAGGGAGACAGGAGAGGGAAAGTGAAAGGAAGGGATATGGGGAGAGGTGAAGGGAGACAAGAGAGGGAAAGTGAAAGGAAGGGATATGGGGAGAGGTAAAGGGAGACAGGAGAGGGAAAGTGAAAGGAAGGGATATGGGGAGAGGTGAAGGGAGACAGGAGAGGGAAAGTGAAAGGAAGGGATATGGGGAGAGGTGAAGGGTCAGAGGAGAGGGAAAGTGAAAGGAAGGGATATGGGGAGAGGTGAAGGGAGACAAGAGAGGGAAAGTGAAAGGAAGGGATATATAGGGAGAGGTAAAGGGAGACAGGAGAGGGAAAGTGAAAGGAAGGGATATGGGGAGAGGTGAAGGGAGACAAGAGAGGGAAAGTGAAAGGAAGGGATACTGGGAGAGGCGAAGGGAGACAAGAGAGGGAAAGTGAAAGGAAGGGATATGGGGAGAGGTAAAGGGAGACAGGAGAGGGAAAGTGAAAGGAAGGGATATGGGGAGAGGTGAAGGGAGACAAGAGAGGGAAAGTGAAAGGAAGGGATATGGGGAGAGGTGAAGGGAGACAAGAGAGGGAAAGTGAAAGGAAGGGATATATAGGGAGAGGTAAAGGGAGACAGGAGAGGGAAAGTGAAAGGAAGGGATATGGGGAGAGGTGAAGGGAGACAAGAGAGGGAAAGTGAAAGGAAGGGATATGGGGAGAGGTGAAGGGTCAGAGGAGAGGGAAAGTGAAAGGAAGGGATATGGGGAGAGGTGAAGGGAGACAGGAGAGGGAAAGTGAAAGGAAGGGATATGGGGAGAGACGAAGGGAGACAAGAGAGGGAAAGTGAAAGGAAGGGATATATAGGGAGAGGTAAAGGGAGACAGGAGAGGGAAAGTGAAAGGAAGGGATATGGGGAGAGGCGAAGGGAGACAAGAGAGGGAAAGTGAAAGGAAGGGATATGGGGAAAGGTAAAGGGAGACAGGAGAGGGAAAGTGAAAGGAAGGGATATGGGGAGAGGCGAAGGGAGACAAGAGAGGGAAAGTGAAAGGAAGGGATATGGGGAGAGGCGAAGGGTCAGAGGAGAGGGAAAGTGAAAGGAAGGGATATGGGGAGAGGTGAAGGGTCAGAGGAGAGGGAAAGTGAAAGGAAGGGATATGGGGAGAGGTGAAGGGAGACAGGAGAGGGAAAGTGAAAGGAAGGGATATGGGGAGAGGTAAAGGGAGACAGGAGGGGGAAAGTGAAAGGAAGGGATATGGGGAGAGGTGAAGGGAGACAGGAGAGGGAAAGTGAAAGGAAGGGATATGGGGAGAGGTAAAGGGAGACAAGAGAGGGAAAGTGAAAGGAAGGGATATGGGGAGAGGTAAAGGGAGACAGGAGGGGGAAATTGAAAGGAAGGGATATGGGGAGAGGTGAAGGGAGACAGGAGAGGAAAAATGAAAGGAAGGGATATGGGGAGAGGTGGAGAGTCAGAGGAGAGGGAAAGTGAAAGGAAGGGATATGGGGAGAGGTAAAGGGAGACAAGAGAGGGGAAGTGAAAGGAAGGGATATGGGGAGAGGTAAAGGAGGACAAAATTAGATGATCTCAAAATAAAAGACAAAATTAAGCGGATAGAGGCCTACTTGTGTGAGCAGTGAAGCGTTCACCATGCAAGGTAACTAAAAGAGAAGCAAACTAGTAGGAAATGTCATGGGGTAAAATCTAGATGCGAAGCGGTCTCGTTCAGCGTGGACGCACACACACATACACATACACACATATATTAATACAGTTCGAAATACTTTGAATACAAATGTATTACTACATCGTCAGGCTTACAGGCAACTTGAACTATCAATGCTTACTACTGGACTCTTGTTAGCAAATATTTTTTTTCTGTAAGTTCTGAGACCCCAATTGAATTGAAAAAAAAAAAAGCAGGATTGCTCTTGATCACTCAAGCGCTCTCACTTGCCTTTCTGAACTCAGAAAAGAACAGCACAGCTCATCGACAGTAAGATACTACAAGCATGATCTCCGTTCTGAGTAAACCGAGGTTGCGACTTAACATTGAGATCTCTCCTTGCCCTAGCAAAATAGTCGTAATCCGGGGAATCGGGATCTCCAAATCCATGAAGCGAATGTACACACGGAGACGAAATTAATAATTAGTGGTTGAAATCATTGTCGCCTTGATTCAGGTTACCAAATACCAACAGATTATGACAGGTTATTCGCTGAAATCGATTGCAATATATTTATAACCGTATTTATATCACGGACCATCTTTTTCACCACAACCGGGGTTATGCGAGTACGGCTTACGTCTCTCCGTTGCGTTGCGTCACGCCAACACTTGCCACTGTATTGATGTTAAAAAACACCGCACACGGGTTGAATCAAATGAAAATAAATTTAAAGCATCTTTCATCTGTCTAGGTAAAGGAATAGAGAGCTGATATTAAGGAAATAAGCCCAAAATACAAAGGTTGATGCCTTTATTTATAACTACTACTAGTGGTCAGGCAAGTGTCCAGAGACAGCCATTGGCTTGTAAACTGGGGCGTCCCATCCCATCCTTCACTGCTGGACGACTGCTATAGACTGGTCGCTGCTAAGAGATGCTCGTTTGTCACACCAATCAAGACCCCAACATACATGGCTCGGTAACCCCCCCCCCCCCCCCCCCCCCCAAAAAAAAAAAAAAAAAAAAAAAAAAAAAAAAACAAACAAACCAAACACCCCCCCCCCTCCTCGACATGTCCGTGTAGCTGCAGCGCTATGTAAAACTCTTGCTCTTACAGTACATTTCTCTAAAGCGTTATGCCCAATACACTTAAATGTTTTGGAGAAAAGGAAAAAATAAACAAAATAATCAGATAACTCAGACCTTCGTCCCTAAAAAAAACCCCAAAAACCTGCATGGTCAAAAACAAAGCGCTCAAAAACAAAACGATCAAATTAGGACAAGACTTGGCCAAAGTCATTATTGAGGTTCCATTTTGCCCAAGTTTGCCATTCATAGTAACCCTAGCCCGCTCTAGGCGCTCCTGTGTTTCTCAACTGAGCTCCGAGTTGAGCTCTCACGAGAATCTCACATGCTATCGTATTTCGCTTTCAGCATTAATGTTTTGCAATTCAATTTCGCGCTCAATCTAAGCCTGGCTATCCCGCACCGGTTAGTCTTTAGTCATCCTTGCGGCAGGTGGGTCTAAGGTAATAAATCTACCGAACTTGGATCGGTTCTGTTATTCAGTAATCGAGTATTTCTGATGACTTTTAAAAGTTTAAATTGAAATCGTACCCCCCGCCGCTTTCCTTCCTGCAGCTTACTGTAAAAGTGTTCCTCATCTATTCCGACAATGAAAAATTACTCCGCTTAACTGCATACATGTGTGTATTACTGGGAGTTGCGGTTCGATTTGAAGAGATGAGCGAGCAAATATCAGCCGATACTTGGATGCGTGAAAGAAAGGTTGAACAGGAAATAGGTACACAACGTTCTTCTTCTTCTTCTTCTTGTTCTCGGATGCTTTGGGTATCAAACTGCAATCCCGGCCTTGGCAATGAAGGCTGCCGTTCTCTCCAGCTCATGAGGGGGTCCATAAAGTTTGGTGGTCATGTCCACAGCCTCATTCCATATGGACTGTCGGAGGGCGTCATATGTTTGGCAGTTCTGTAGCACATGTTCAGCCGTTTCTGCCGCCTCTCCACAAGAGCAGAGATTTGTCTCTCCAACTTTGAAAACTCTGTTCATGTGGTGCCTCAGTCGGTTATGTCCAGTCCTGAGTCTAAAAATAGTGGTCAAATTGCGGGACAAAAAAACCAGCCGAGACTTGGCTGAGTGAGAGAAAGGTTGGAAAGGAAAAAGGCACACAACGTTATAATTACGGGACAAAAAAAAAAAAAAAGAAATAAAAATTAACAATTCAACTATTAATTTTATCAATTATATGCTGAATTGATAATAGTTTTGTTATTTCTTTTTTTGTCCCGTAATAATAAGATTGTGTGCCTATTTCCTTTTAGACCATGTATTATACTATTTATAGACACACATGCGTCCTTTTGGATCCTTCATAATTACCAAAAATTATCCTCCAAGTGTGGGGTTTTTGATTTCTATTTGGATTTGAAAAAGAATGAAATTCTTTATCAACTTGTAAAGAGAGACACGTAGAAAAGGGGGAGAAAAGCTAAGGAGCGAGAGATGGATAGACAGATAGATTAAGAGAAAGAGAATGAGAGAGGGGGGGAGAGAAAGAGAGGGAGAGATAGATAAGATAAATAGAGAGAGACAGACAGACAAACAGACAAAGAGAGAGAAGTAAAAGAAGTAGACATGCCTCCGTTTTCAAGAAGTTATTTCATTTTATGATTTCATATAATCATAATGTACTACCAACACTTCCATTTTGTACAAATCAACTGCAAAATAATCCCATAGAGTGGCGCAGTTGCCGGAATCAAGTAAACACGGGGTGATGGGGTGGAGGAAAAAAAAAAAAAAGGTTCGCTTCACTCCGTCTAAAGAAAAATAGTGACATAGGGAAAATAGATATAAGGAACGCGATCTTATATTGGACTTTTTTTTAACCTAGATATAGAACACGGAGCTTTGTCCAACAATCATAAACATTAATTTCGGTCCTTAACACAGCAAGTATCAACACACACCCATCACAATGCAGTAGAGCCCGGAACTATCCGCACGTATCGCAGAGAATCGAATACCAGGTGTGTGTAAAACACCCAGACTGAGCTCAGCCCATTCTGGGTGAGAGGACGGTATGAAAAATGTGGAAATATGATATAGCTGAGACCCATTACAACCCCGACTGGGTTGTCTAAGTGATGGAAATTCTATCATGAAACACTGAAACATTAAAAGTGTTAGGCAAAATCAGTTGAATATACTATTGCAAATTGTCACGATGTGTAGCTTGGGCATTACGTCAACTTTGTCAAAAAGGATGTAAGACTCATCCACAATACCGTTACGGCGTTAGATTTAGATGAATTACAAAACTCGGATTTTGAGGAAAAGATTTCAAAGTTTCGGAATAGGTTTTAATATCTTTACAAAGCTTTTATTATTGTTTTTCCTTCTGTGTGCTCTGGATACGGTTACAGCATATTTATTTCAGCTTTCTCACGAATTTGTCGAATCTTAAGTTATGTGGTATTCATCGGTAAGTAAGTATGAACTTTTCGCATTTTGTGGGAGTTAAGGTGTGTTTACTATGTGCTTATACATTTTTTTTCCACTGGCATTGAGCTCCTCAGTTGAAACTTACTTTAAACTAAAGGATTAGATCTCTAGCCAGGCTTATTCTGTTTCTAATCAGAAGCCGTCGCTGGGTACTTCCACTAGACTGATTATATCTGTGGCCCGTTAGTAGAATAGAAACACTAAAGAATAAGCGAAGCCGTCGCTGGGTACTTCCACTAGACTGATTATACCTATGGCCCGTTAGTAGAATAGAAACACTAAAGAATAAGCGAATGGGTACTTCCACTAGACTGATTATACCTATGGCCCGTTAGTAGAATAGAAACACTAAAGAATAAGCAAAGCTGTCGCTGGGTACTTCCACTAGACTGATTATACCTATGGCCCGTTAGTAGAATAGAAACACTAAAGAATAAGCGAATGGGTACTTCCATTAGACTGATTATACCTATGGCCCGTTAGTAGAATAGAAACACTAAAGAATAAGCGAAGCCGTCGCTGAGTACTTCCACTAGACTGATTATACTTATGGCCCGTTAGTAGAATAGAAACACTAAAGAATACGCGATGCCTTCGCTGGGTACTTCCACTAGACTGATTATACCTATAGCCCGTTAGTAGAATAGAAACACTAAAGAATGAGCGAAGCCGTCGCTGGGTACTTCCACTAGACTGATTATACCTATAGCCCGTTAGTAGAATAGAAACACTAAAGAATGAGCGAAGCCGTCGCTGGGTACTTCCACTAGACTGATTATACCTATGGCCCGTTAGTAGAATAGAAACACTAAAGAATAAGCGAAGCCGTCGCTGGGTACTTCCACTAGACTGATTATACCTATAGCCCGTTAGTAGAATAGAAACACTAAAGAATGAGCGAAGCCGTCGCTGGGTACTTCCACTAGACTGATTATACCTATAGCCCGTTAGTAGAATAGAAACACTAAAGAATGAGCGAAGCCGTCGCTGGGTACTTCCACTAGACTGATTATACCTATAGCCCGTTAGTAGAATAGAAACACTAAAGAATAAGCGAAGCCGTCGCTGGGTACTTCCACTAGACTGATTATACCTATAGCCCGTTAGTAGAATAGAAACACTAAAGAATGAGCGAAGCCTTCGCTGGGTACTTCCACTAAACTGATTATACCTATGGCCCGTTAGTAGAATAGAAACACTAAAGAATAAGCAAGGAAACAGTCATTGTCTTAGAAACGAAATACCTTTCTGATGTGTACCCAGAACACGTGTTGAAAACATTAATAACTGGGCGTTGGCTGCTGCTACAGAGCTGTGAAAGATCCTCAAAATATTAACTGCGTGATCAATGGCCCCTCGCTTCGCTCTTCCTCCACCAAGAACGTCAGAACACGTGTTGAAAACATTGATAAACGGGCGTTAGCTGCTGCTACAGAGCTGTGAAAGATCCTCAAAATATTAACTGCGTGATCAATGGCCCCTCGCTTCGCTCTTCCTCCACCAAGAACGTCAGAACACGTGTTGAAAACATTGATAAACGGGCGTTAGCTGCTAATACAGAGCTATGAAAGATCCTCAAAATATCTTCTGTGTAATCAGTGGTTCCTCGCTTCGCTCTTCCTCCAGCAAGAACGTCAGAACACGTGTTGAAAACATTGATAAACGGGCGTTAGCTGCTAATACAGAGCTATGAAAGATCCTCAAAATATCTACTGGGGAATCAGTGGTTCCTCGCTTCGCTCTTCCTCCAGCAAGAACGTCAGAACACGTGTTGAAAACATTGATAAACGGGCGTTAGCTGCTAATACAGAGCTATGAAAGATCCTCAAAATATCTACTGGGGAATCAGTGGTCCCTCGCTTCGCTCTTCTTCCACCAAGAACGCCAGATTCAATCCAACGGGCGTTAGCTGCTAATACAGAGCTATGAAAGATCCTCAAAATATCTACTGGGGAATCAGTGGTCCCTCGCTTCGCTCTTCCTCCACCAAGAACGTCAGATTCAATCCAACGGGCGTTAGCTGCTAATACAGAGCTATGAAAGATCCTCAAAATATCTACTGGGTAATCAGTCGTACCTCGCGTTGTTCTTCCTCCAGCAAGAACGCCAGATTCAATCCAACGGGCGTTAGCTGCTAATACAGAGCTATGAAAGATCCTCAAAATATCTACTGGGGAATCAGTGGTTCCTCGCTTCGCTCTTCTTCCACCAAGAACGCCAGATTCAATCCAACGGGCGTTAGCTGCTGCTGTTACAGAGCTATGAAAGATCCTCAAAATATCTACTGGGGAATCAGTGGTCCCTCGCTTCGCTCTTCTTCCACCAAGAACGCCAGATTCAATCCAACGGGCGTTAGCTGCTAATACAGAGCTATGAAAGATCCTCAAAATATCTTCTGTGTAATCAGTGGTCCCTCACTTGGCTCTTCCTCCACCAAGAAGTCCAGGGCCAGCATAGCATAAGCAGTGTCTCTTTCCTTACCTTTCAGCCTTTCTCCTCCCAAAGGTGGTTTATCAAGAGAGAAGTTTTGTCTTGTGTTTACGTCAGCTCTTCGTAAATGCTTATTCCTTGAGCTTAGTTTGTTTCTCATTAAATAAGTGGGAAACCTAACAGTCCGCACCGCCCAGGCATCCCATCTTACCGACCAGACAAAGGTTTAGGTTGGGGACACTCTTCCGGGACTTGCCTTCTTCCCCTTTTGTCTTTCACCATTTTTTGTGTTTGTTTGTTTGTAAGTCTGCTTCGGGGTTTTTTTTTGGAAGAAACTCCGAGGACGTAAAACTTATCGAAGATCTAAAATCTCCAAAACTAGTCACTTGTTTGTTTAAATGAATTAAAGCGTATATCGTTTTAAAAACACCCAACTGAACTTATGGGACACGCACTTTTCCACCCAGCCAATTGTTGAGAGTTGTACAAACTGTGAAGTTTCGAGTTAAAATTGTTCCGTCACCTTAAACTGAGGCCAAATGAAAATTACTACAGATTAGGTAACTCGCAGAAGAATGAACCTCAAAAACAAAACAAAACAAAACAAAACACCGAAATCGCCCTCATGTGTACTGATGATGAACGAATCATTATCTCGATGAAAAAAAAAAAAACAAAAAAAAACAAAAAACAAAGATGAGGTGGTACTAGCAAGGCTTAATTCATTTCCAATCAACTGCAAGTTGTTAGGGCGATGCGTGCCCTGCTGTTGTAAAAGTCAGGAGGTAGTCTTGTTCAAGTCAATACACGCGTCCTAGACCCATGATTACAGCGGGAGCGGCTCAAATGCTACAGCGGTTCTCGAGTCACGATTAAACTGAAGTAGATTTTATTTGCTAAGGTTTTATAACCTATAACGGGCTGTTTTGGAGTAAAAGTATTTTTTTCTGGATAGCTATTCCGGGTACAAATACAGCAATCATCTCTCTCTCTCTCTCTCTCTCTCTCTCTCTCTCTCTCTCTCTCTCTCTCTCTCTCTCTCTCTCTCTCTCTCTCCCTCCCTCCCTCTCTCTCCCTCTCACTCTCCCTCTTTCTCTCTCTTTCTCTCAATATCTCCTTCTCTCTCACTCAATCTCTCTTTTCTCCTCTTCATCTCGCCTTTATCCTGCTATTACTATTAAATGCACGTGTAGTTAGGCTAAAAAAATACGCATTTCTATAGCCACAATCAACAAGGGTTCCCGACAGGCAAGAATCTACCCATGCACCTTTTGCTAACTTTGACAGAACGAGATGAAGAAAAGTGTGTCCACAGGACTCGATGGTGCTGGGTGTTTTACCTTTAGACCACGAGATCACGTGGGCACATCGTGTGTTGGCGACTATCAAAACTCGACTTTTATTCGGACTACAGCAAAAAATAAGAGAGAGGGAAATCTCTAACCACTGTAAAGGAAGCCGTATTTTTTTCAGGGGGGGGGGGGGTGTTAGATCCTCTTCTGATTCAGAAGTTTCACGGTGTTCTAGAAGTTTCACATTGATATGCTGGTCAGGCCCTTGGTTTCAGCTATTTCATGCACTACTTTAGCGCGGGGAAGACTTCCATACCATATTTTTCACCGTTTCATCTACAGAGTCTAGCTAATATCTGACCATAGTTAATCGATGTGCAATAGTACTGTATCACTAAACCGCCATACGCGATGAAATTCACTGTGTCTTTCGAGGAATAAAAGACACCAAGACTTCGGTGGACACTTCAGGCACGTCCAGTTATGTGATCTCGAGGTCACAGACCTGACATTCCAGAGTAAACTTACAGAGCCGCCACACGGTAAAAGACTTCTATTCCAACAGTAAATGTCACTCCTGGAGCAGTTCCGCTTCATCGCGCCGAAGTGTCCAAAACGTAAAGGGAACCACAGCAGAAGTCGCAACAGCAGCGTCGGAACTTTGCCGGAAGTGTTGCGAGAGGCTGAGCATGCGCACAATGAGAGGCAGCATGAGGGCAAAGATGGAGCCACAGTGACGGTGGCAAGAACGTGGGTGTGGGGCTGTCAGAATGCACTGCTCACCATCAAGTCAGCTGTCAGCACACCCGCCACTAGGTGAGTTCAAGTATTTTTCCTCTACACGTCTACTTAACTGAAAGAGCCGCGCGACTAGGGAGCAGATATTCAGTTTGGTGAAATACATATAGGTCTCAGAAAAGTTATCCGTAACGTTATATTGCAAGGAAACCGCTATACAACTCAACTGGTAGAGATGGGTCCGAATCTAGTTGTTGGGGTTAGACCCCATCTTAACAGCAACACTCCTAACTTCATGGAAAAACCGTTGTCTTTGTGTAAGTTTTTTTTTTCCCGAGAAACTTAGAGGCTGTAAAAACAAACCGAAGAAATCATCTATGGCAAGGGAGAGAAAACGCATCCTTCCAAAGCCATGCAGTCGAATACGATAAACATTGCCGGAGAAAGTTCCGTCGTTTTTCCTAAGTTGCTAAAAGGCAAGACGTTGAAAACGAGGCAATACAATAACAATAAACTTTTCTTTTTATCAAATTTACTGCAATCTATGACGATTTAAAAGATAATAAAAAAAAGTAAAGCTAGATTGTAGTAAAAGGTCTATTTAAAAAAAAAAAGAATCGTTTTAGGTGACCAAGAAAAATTATTGCCCCACTTGCTAATACTATCTTTTATGGTGTGACATTCTTTACAGGGATATCTATATATTCGGGTATTTGTATGTATGTAGAGATGTACATGTACTTTTCTGGCATTCACATATTCCAGGAATATTTTCTCACTGCAGAACGCATGTTCGATTAACTGGTTGTTAGGGACCCATTAACAGTGTACACCCTATCAAGGTAGCTGACTGTTTTACTGACTAAGTATTAACAAAGATCCCACAGACATTTAATATAGCAGTACATATGACATTGTTTTACGACTCCCTTCATCACTTACAAAGAGCACAGACAATTTACACATGACAAGTGATAATTACAATAACTTTGAACGCCCAACAAGGACATAAAATAAAATAAAAACAAATTATTTACGAAACATTAAAGCCCAACAAGGACAGAAAATAAAATAAAAACAAATTATTTATGAAACATTAACGCCCAGAACTAAATACCTAGTCTTTTTCAACTGTGAGAATGGAAAAGAACTGCTTTAAAGTAAAAAACAATACATTCAACCAAATCATTTGCAATAAAAACTTTAAAAAAAAAAGAACAATCAAATTATATTATTGCAAAATTTCCACTCACATTTTCTACAAGTAATTTTTGCTGAAAGAAAGAAATGTAAAAGTGAGGGAAATATATATAATATATATTAAAAAGGCAAAAAAAGGATGTTGGCTGATTTTCACATTCAGGAGTAAATGGATTCATACAAAGGAATAGACTGTGAAGGAATTGATACATCCTGTGCAACCAACTTAAATTTGACAATCACCAGATACATCATACAGTATTACTAAACTGAAAATCACCCTCCTTAAGCCTCCTTTGTAACAAAACAAAATTGTTTTATTCCTTATCATCTCTAGATGGAAAACTTTGTGAATCATGACCTGGCAGAGTGAGTCACATTGTTTTTGAATTCTCCAGCACTAAACAAGTGTTGCTAAGCAACTGAAACATCTGATGACAGCAGCCACAATACCATTTGGAAATACCATTCGACTGTACCTATGGGAATTAGGCCTACATTTTTTGTAATTTTTTTTTCACCTAAAATCATTTGCAGAATTAATTTTAATAACTAAGTATTACCAAAATAGCAGCCTATTATTATTAACCCACAGCGTATAGAAGGCCTATGGTGCCTTTACATGCCCATCCGTACAAAGGAATTTACAGTTGAGTCCAAATAATTTGAACCTGGATAGTTTGAGTTCTTGGATATTTCGAAGTCATTTAATTTTACTGGATATTTCTCTATTGAAGTTTTATTAAAAAATATCGGTTAGTTCGAGTTTGAAATAAGGATCCGGTTGATTCAAAGCGATGTTGGAGTGACACAATAAAAGGACTTTTCCAGGCTTGTAAAACAAACTGCATGTAAAATGCTATGCTCCGCGCAGTGTGTGTGTGTGTGTGAGTGCCCACCTAAGTTACAGGCAAGAGTTTGCAATGAGGCTACAAGAGAGAAAGGGGTTAGGCCCACCCCAACCCCACTGCATACTTCTACAACATTCCTGATCTGTCATCCACATTTTTTAAACTCTCTTCCTCTATGTATTCTGATAATTCAAATTTCGGATAATTCGAAGTCCTTTTTTTATCCGAATGACTTCTAAATACGCGGACTCGACTGTATATCATGAGGCTCAGCTTTTTAAATTGTGGGGGAAAAAAACATAGTATCTGTAGCCCTATGTAGTGAGTACAAAATGACCCCAAATACTAGTACAATTGAAAAATTTTTTATATATACAAGTCAAAGATCTCTCCTTCTGTTTTGTGGTTTTTTTTTCTCATTCTCTCTATCAAAATTGCTCTCTCCCTCTTTCATATCTCTTGCTGCTCTCATCGCCTACTGTCTTTCTGTTTCTTTCTCTCTCACACTCTAGTCTCTTAGCCTATCTGTCTCTCCTCTTGCTTTCTTTTCCAGTTCTTTCGCTATTCCATTGTTGTGAATATCAAATTTCTCTTGTCTCCCTAACGTTTCTACCTCGCTCTTACACATTGCGATTGCTATTGTTACCTAACATCTCTCTCTGTCACTCACTTCTCTCTCATTCTCTTTTATCTCTTGTGCTTTGTCTTCTCTGGCTCTTGTCTTTCGTGCATTTTTTTGTAATCTTTCTTCCTTTTTTTTTTCTTCCTCTCATATATCTTGCTCTCTGACTCTGCTTGTCTCTTTCCTCTTGCCACTCTTATTCTTTATCATCTCCCTGTTTCTCTTCCTCTATCTTCGTCCCTAACACGTTTGCTATGTGCAAGTACAGAAATAGTTTTTCTGAACCTAGCAATGAGTGTGTGTATGATTGGGGAAAAGGGGCGAGGGGCATGTGAGAAACAAGATAGAGAGAGAGAAAGAGAGAAATAGAGAGAGAGGGGGGTAGAGAGTGAGAGAGAGAGAGGGGGGGGGAGAGAGAAAAAGAGAGAGAGAGAGAGAGAGAGAGAGAGAGAGAGAGAGAGAGAGAGAGAGAGAGAGAGAGAGAGAGAGAGAGAGAGAAAGAGAGAGACAAAGATATGAAAGACTTCATCTGTTTTTTTTTCTGGGATGAATGAATTATCCCTGCACAGTGCAGTGATAGGATAAGTTTTTTACCTTAAAAAAAAGTGGTCGTAAAACTTAAATACCCATAGTCCCATTAGAAATCAATCTAATTATAAATGATCATTGGATGATACATTTTAAAATCCACATTTATTAATAGAACATAAAAATTTGGCAAATTGAATTTTAGAAGAATACTAAAAATTTGGAAAAAAATTGTTTGAATGATAAACCCAGTTTAACATTTTGATGAAGAAAAAAGAATAAGGAAAAAAAAACTGAGGGTGGGAATAATTGCAAAAGTGGGAAGTTTCAAGCGCAGTGAAGGCAGAGCGGAAGCCAAAAGCAATGTTTCCATAGAGAACTTTTCAATTTTGGCTGAGAGATTTATGTTGTTAAACTTTTACTTACTTTGGGATTGTTACCATAACAATTTCTAATCTGAAATTGCAAATGTGTGCATGAAATGTGTTTACTTCTTAAAGATTAAAAAAGCCACCAATGTCATGATTACTTTATAATAAATAATATAATAAATCTGGAATGATATAAACAATAATAATTTCTAAATTAAGAGCTTGATGTTATTAATAATGTTGTTTATAACAACCCATACTAAAAATGTTATGCTTATATAAAGGAGGCCTTTAAAAAAAAGTAAAAAAATCGTGACTTTATGCTTTACTCTTGCCATGGTTTCTTCATTTTCACTTGAAAATTAAGTAAAACTGTTGGTTCATTTTGTACAATCTAAATACACAATAAATCCTAGATTTTAGTTCTACATGTTTAAATAAGATTTTTCTTCTAAATTCTTGATTTCTTCTTCGAGCCTTATATAAAGAACAGAGTTTGGTATTAAAAGACAATAGCTATATATCTAGATCTAGATAGACCCTTGACCTAGCTTAGTTTATTTACACGACGAAACGACTCTAGGCGGTAAGATGGATCCTTCAGTCGCCCAAAATAATCGAATTTGAACTAAAATTACAAATATGTAATCAATGTATATAAATGAAACATATTGAGGGGTTAAAAAAGCGTCTTCTTACATCGCCTTGATCATCATCTGAATCCATGTTTGTTTTCCTTAGCACTGGAATGCCACTTGGCCAGATTTTTCGACTGTTAGGCACTGTGAAGTAAAAAAGACGAAACAAAACCCACAGGCTTATGCCTACTAGGCCTAAGCCCACTAAGTTTTTCTTGGTAATGAATAGTGGAGGTGATAAACAACAATATTGTAAAGGTAACAACTATCTCCGCATGATGAAATCCTATCGTGGTGAAATAAAGATTCCACCAAGATTACTTTTGGTTTTTTAACATCTTATAACTTATAATCTAAAATTGACTGCGGGTAATTTCGATTTTGTTTTCGAAACAACTTTTAGACTCGACCAAAAAAACAAACAAACATTGGAAGGTATTATAAATCTTATTTGTAATTAAAAACTTCAAATTTAATTCTTGCTTCTATTAATTAGTACTAACGTGTAATGATCCAAGTGGTCCATAATTATAATAGGAAATATTCCTATAAATACAACTTGATTGCCTCTTTAATCTGTTTTGATCACAATAATTCACCTCTCTCCCTCTCTCTCTCTCTCTCTCTCTCTCTCTCTCTCTCTCTCTCTCTCTCTCTCTCTCTCTCTCTCTCTCTCTCTCTCTACTCCCTCACTCTCTTCTATCTTTTTTCTTCCTCGCTCTCTTCTCTTTCTCTCCATCTCTCTGGTAACCAGTCTCTTTATTTATCTCTTCCTGAATATCTATTTGTCTATCTTTGTACCTCGCACTGTATCTCTCTTTTCTTCATCCTTTTCTACCTACCGATGATATTAATTCTCTAATTAAAAAAATAAATAAATAAAAAAAACCTTACAGTACATCTCTTTCTCTTTATGCACGTGTGGTTTTATAACGAAGATAATAGTGATGACAAAGATTATGGTAATAATAATAATAATAATAATAATAATAATAATAATAATAATAATAATAATAATAATAATAATAATAATAATAATAATAATAATAATAATAATAATAATAGTAAATTATTATAAAAACACTAATGATGATGATGATGATGGTGTTGATGATGATAATGATGATGATGATAATGATGAAGAGGAAGAGAGAGAGGAGGAGGAGGAGAAGAAGAAGAAGAAGAAGAAGAAGAAGAAGAAGAAGAAGAAGAAGAAGAAGAAGAAGAAGAAGAAGAAGAAGAAGAAGAAGAAGAAGAAGAAGAAGAAGAAGAAGAACGTACGCGGTTCTAGCTGGATCAGGTGCGATGCTGATATTGATTTAGTACTCTTTTTGTTCACCATAGTATACGCCCTATATAAAGAAAAGCTCAACTGCTCCCCATTACAGTAAGTGGACGTTTCAGCAGTGGGATTGAGTGGCACGGTGTCAAGTCCACAGCTTCTTTTCTATTACTGTATTAGTTTAGAAAGTTGATTTCAATTTCATATGATTTTTTTTTTGAAACTGCTATGAACAATTTGTTAGATTTTCTTCTGTATAAAAGTTATTCATGAAGGAAAAAAAGCAACAGCAAAGAAAGCTTATAAGTCTGGGGTATAATTATACTAACCAGTGCTACATTTCTTTTCCCTTACAAGTATATCCTTGACATATTTGAAATTAATGAATGATCTCAACATTTCACTTTAGTCCGTGTTATCAATGCGCTCCGCTATATATTACTGTAAATACGAGATCGCATTAATTCTTACAAATTGATTTAATAAACGTCTGCCATATAATTTAGAACCATGTATCTACCATTCGCCATGCTGACCAGTTATCTAACAATATTTCTTCTTTTTCTTTTAATTTTTAAAAATGTATTTCTTCTAAAATTATATATGCTTGTAGACTTATATTATTATGCAAATCATGAGAGTGAAATGTATTACATTAATCGATGAGTGAATGTCTATCTATTGCTCATAATAATTAATACATGGGCCTACCAGGATGTAATGCTTTCTTTAAGGGATAAAGATGTACAAAATGTGCAGTCATGTCGATGAAGAAGAAAAGGAGTGCGTCTGGGCAAGATTCAGGGAAACGTGCATAGATTAAGTTAGTGTATTTTTCGCCTATCATTCACTAAATCTAGATCTAAATACACTGCAAATCACCCAGGCCGCCAAAGAGCTTTTTCCTCCTCACCATTCTAGACAGTGATTGCTTGGTTTTCGGTCATAATTCTTTTTCTGTGCGCTGTCATTGCGTGCCCACTAGATAGATGTTGCTAGAAAAAAATATGAATATTTATTGATCTTCAAGATTGTATCCATTGATGGAAAATTTACGACAGCAGAAAAGTCCAGTGTTTAATCTTCTGTGCCGCAGACTTATTGCAACTAAAATAAATTGGGTCTGTATAAATCAGGCAAGTCGGCATAAGAATCCTCTCAAGTCCGTACGGTTGCCACTTCCTGTTATGATATGGTGACATCGAGAGGTTTGTCAACAAAACCTAATCGACTGACACGCGTAAGAACTAGATCTAGATTATCCTATGGAAAAACTACTTCGTGGAAATATCTCAAATTAGTGCATTAGTATTAAGCATTTCAGTGAGAAGAAGAGCTTAAGGTTTTGATTTATTGCTGATTCGTGAACTGCACAGAATCTGTAACTGCAGACTACTTCTAGATCAAGTCTAGATCTAGATCTAGATCATAAATGAATTTTATATCTGGATCAAGTAGAATCTAGATCGTAATAGACCCAACGAAAGATAAAAGTCTAATTCAGATCTGTCATCCTTAGACCAAGGCTATCTTCTTGGAAAAATACATAGGTTTAGATTTAGCCAGTATAAATCTAGACTCACTAGATCTAGACCTTGATTGAAGTTGAACTAAACTATTTTACCTGTAAACTAAATACCAACTAGATCTAGATCTAGATCTATCAAAATAATAAAACAATAGTAAGCACAATAGCAGCAGAGTTGCAGCCATTTATCAAAAGAATAAATCAAATTACTGTCTTCTATTATCAACTTGCAATAGATTTTAAACCCCACAAAATAGTCGAAACTATTTTAAAACCCCTTCGTGACGTAGGTGATATGTGTCTATGCAGTGATGCATGGTTTGAGTTTGAAAATTTGTAAGGAGCAAACGCTATATGTTAGGTGTGGTTAGACTGATTATCATTGCCCTCTCTACAGTTTTTTGTTTTTCCTGATGTTTTCTGTTTCTTAGAGCTAGATCTAGATCTAGATCTAGATTTAGAACTAACTCTATTGGCAGGTATTTGTCGTTTCTTTCCAGCTTTCAAAGTTTCATTGATAGATCTAGATCTAGATCCACCTGTCTCACTTTCTGAACTAAAACTAGATCTTGTTCTAGAATCTTCATAGTCACTGCCTGAATCTTCATATAAAGCCTCATCTTCGCTTGAATCACCAAGTAATAGGTTTAATACCTGTTTCTTATTGTACAAAACTCTTCGAGAGCGCTTACTACCATCGTTAGAGCTTGTTGAAGGTTCCATCATGGCCGAGAGAATGAAAGCAATGGACAGAATGTAAACAGAGGAAGAAAAGCTAAAAGCCCGCCCTTACTGAAGGTTGTTTTCTTATAAGAAAAGTTGATTTATAAGGAAAAAATATCGATAAATTCAAATTTCTAAGTAACTTTAGCATAGGCTTTGACGATTTTTCACTATTCTATCGATATATTATGACGTACGCTGTACGTCATATATGGCATCTTGGCACAAAAAGCATGACGTACGTCGTACGTCATGTAGGGCATCTTGTCACTGTATTTAATGAAGAAAATATGACGTACATCGTACGTCATGTATGGCACGAAGGGGTTAAATAATTAGTCTTTAATGCCTGCCTAATTGATCAAAATGCATATAGGGGAAATCCTATATTCTTAAAGTCTCAGATCTCATTTAGATTGTTAAAATTGCATTCTTTATTTGGCCTACCCTGTTCAACATGAAGTGTACTCAAATACAGTGGAACTCTTCAAGTAGGCCTACTTCACCCTTTCAACAAGGATTTCTTTAAATTCTGCTTCTACTTTCCTCTATGCCACCATTATAAGGCACTTTATCTCAAACAGCATCAGTAACTTACAATCATTACATTTCATACACTTTGCTTGATTATTATATATCATTGTTAGCATTCTGTAACACTAGCACTTTTTCGTCAAAGAGGTGCATTAATAATAAAGATAAAATTGATTACCAGCTGGCCATTACTCCAGAGTTTTTAAAGCCTCTGTGGCTGTCATCATAAGCTGTAGCTAATAGGCTATAACTAGGATTGACGTTTAAAAGCATAGTTATCTAATCGCCAGTTGAGGCCCCCTGTCTACAACTTAAAGGAAACAAATATGAATTAAAAAAGACCTGTCATTGATCACCTGCTCTGCCATCGAGGCATATATATCCCTTTGCATACATGAGGCTTCTATTTGTCATATATTTCCTACACAGTCAACCACTCCTTCCCTTAAAGACAAGACCTACATGTAGATCTTGATCTATAAAATGCTGCTTGTTCAGCAAGCAAGGCCTGGTGCATAAGTATTGTGCAGATACAAATCAATCAAGGCTAGTGGCAAACTTTGTTGTTAAGTCCTTCAAGTTTTCACTCTTTGCTTCCTTGCTGGGGAAAAAGTGACATTTCTCCTCATTTCACATTTTTAGTCAAACTTCTCACTCTTTCGTTCCCTCTTGAATTGAATTGTTTTCTTTCTGTGGATTACTATTTTTTTTTCTTCCCATTCAGCAGTTGATTCTCTCTCTCTGACTTTTTCTTTTCTATACCTTTCACTTCCAAAAGCTAAAATGAGAGTCTTTTTTGTGATTTGATCTCCCATGCATTTTATGAGGTTGATTTTGAGTGGTTCCTCTTTATAAAATGTTATTGGAAAAAAGAAAAGTAGTGTTTGTTAGAAAAAAGATTGAGGTAAAACTTACAAACTAATAGTATGTTTAGTAAGACTGATAGATGTAAATAAATGATTAATTGATTGCCACAAAAGGTTTTTTCTTAGATGAAGATCATTTATAACTAAAACATCATTTTTTGTCATGAGATGGGGGAAAGCATTGATAATTAATACTTTTAGATCTTTGGAATGAAATATCTACAAAATCTAGTAGACTGTATGAATAGATCTAGACACTTGTTCTGGCTTTCATTGGTTTTTGTAGTTCTATTTGTGTCATAAAATATAGATACTTGTCAAGTCTAATACTTTACATTTGTTGAGGTATTGCTTTTTGTGGTGCTGCTTAGATAATATTCTACTTAGTTAAAAGTTTGATTTTTAAGCAAAAAATTGATGTATAGTTGCAAGAGAAAAGGAAAGAAGGGTAGAAAGATGTAAAGTGCAGTCCTTCTATACATGTCTCTCTTTAAATATTTTACTTAAATCAAAAGCCATTTACGAGGTGAATTCTATGCTCAAAGAATGGATTTGTGAAGTCTTATAAATTGCCTTTTCAGTAGTCATTCATCATTTGTGAACACTGAATGAACAAATGGAGCAACATATCTGGAGGATGCAAAATGCAATTAAGATGAGATCATAAAACTTCTTAAAATGGCATTTTAGATACACTTTAGGTCTAGATTTAAATGTATTATTGCCATGTTGTGATTTACTGTTTAGATTAGACAGATTTCAGAGCTGCATCTCGAGATATGTACATTGAAATTGCAAATCCCAATCAGTATTCCAAACTGAAAGTTAGGTACCTTAGTTAGATCTTAGAAGCTAAAACAAAAATCTTGAACTAAAATTAGCTCTTTTCTGTTATGTCTTATATTAAGAATAAGATGTAAGTTTAATTATTTTCTTCCCTTAGCAACAGACAAGATCAAAGCCAAATATATTTTTTATAATTATATATTTACTATGAAGGCTAAACTAAATCACTGTCCTCTAACGGCCGCAAGATGTAAAGGAAATGTCAGAAATCTGTACGTCTAGATAATCTGAAACAATAAAAAACAAAGTTGCTTCTTTCATATAATTGGATTGAGATAATAAGATGCCTGACATGGCTGCAAGATGAGTGGAAGGCAAGGCAAGCACACGGCCACACCTGAGATGCAGCGCTCCTCCCTGAGCATACAGTCGGTAGATTTGAGGAGATATAGTGGTGGTAGTGCTATGAAGGAATACAAACACAGGCAAGTGGCCTCATTATATAGTGAATCATCAACATCAGAAGGAAAGAAATCTCCGGGTCCACATCGTTTCCAGTAAGTCATGAACACAAAAACCAGATCAATGTCTTTTCTGTTTACATATAGGAAATCATGTTGTGACTATGTGAGTTGGATTTATTTTTATATTACAATGCTAAAGCTGTAAAATTGCATGTATTTTCTTCTGTTAGTAGGAGAAAAGATAAACTTCTTTCTGTCCATGCTATATGTGGATACTGTTTAAGTGTTGGTCGTTGCATTTTTCATTCCCAATGTTTTATCAGAAAATATCAGAAAAAAAAAGAGTCTAATTTTTATTTTTCTCTCAAATTAAAAAAAGAATAATTGCTCCATTCTGTCATAATAGGCATTCAATCTTAATTCTCTCATCTTCAAGCTTCAAGTTTTGCATTTATAATTTCTTATGAAGTTCAAAAATTCATGATAATGATTCACAACTTGCAAAACTTAGATCCACTGCTTCAATTTTTCATTCAATCAGCAGCATTGCATTGCTTCAGCAGAGAAGAAACTGAACAAAAAAAAAAAAACAAGAACAGGTTCATGAACACAATGTTGAGAAAATACATTTTAAAGAACAGACATAAAGTTCCAACAACTCAAGGGTTCAGCTCAAATCTTACAGAATCATTTTCTAACTGGGAAATGCAAAGGAGGGTTGAGAAGCTTTGAACGATAAATCAGTTCCAATCTTTGATACTCTCATGGCAAAAAAAACCGCTTTCAGTGACATTGTCTACCAAGGATCTCTGGACAGTTTTGGGGCAGGATAAATATATGCCAAAAATCAACAAAGAAAAGCAGTAAAGATAAAATGGTAATCTTCCCTAATCAAACTACATCTGACAAAATAAACCTGGGAAACATAATGCACATCCTCTTCAGCAAACGAAAAAAATATGAGGAGGGTTAAAAGCCAGATGCTCAGAGTAAATTTTGTTTGGAATAGTCAGTCAAAATAAAGTCTTTTTCAGCGAAAAAGATGTGGTCCTTTGGGAGTCATAAAAAGGAGTAATCATATTTTAATTCAGATAGAAAGGCGCCTTTAGGAGAACCTGAAAACTTGTTTGGTTGGCTCAAAATAAAGTCTTTTTCAGCAAAAAAGGTGTGGTCCTTTGGGAGTCATATAAAGGAGTAATCATATTTTAATTCAGATAGAAAGAACCTGAAAATTTGTTTGGTTGGCTACTCCAGGGAAAAGGATGTTAATCAATTAAACCCTAAGCCTTCAAGAAATCAAAGCAATAAATTATTTATATAATGAAGAAAGAGCCAAGTTGGCTTCAGGGTCCAACATAGTGTGTAAGCGCTGTAATAAAGAGGCCTGTGTGGTCTTGAGAGGCTCATCAAGATACCTGAAAAGAATGGAAAATCAAGATAAGTGAATAGTGGGGGATATCAAAAGGGGGAGATTTTGAGATACATTAAGATGGTTAGTCACTGCTTAATATAGAAGAGAGAATATTCTTAGTTGTGACATCACATTTAATAATTAGTGCCTCATTAAAAATGGGTATATAAATATTTGTGTCCAAATTGGAGATATTCCAGGAGTTTTTGTTTGCTTTGGGCATGCTATGTGATCTGAAGAGTGATCCAAGAGGCCAAATCAGAAGAATGAAACCTTGGTGTGTATGGTTAGACATGTCAAACTAACTGTATCGCTATATTGCTACTCATATCAGGACAGCAGTTCATAGCGGTCAATTTCTGATTTCTGCATATAGGTCACACTTTAAATTTTATTTAATTTAAATGTCTTGGTGGATGGGAAGGCAATTTATATCCATTTTTGTAAAGTCTCGTGTTTAACATGGCTGCCAGTCAGTGTATGGTATTTTAAGTATTGAAAAAAAAAATTCTGGGTACCCAAACCAGAAAACTGTCCTGTAATTTACATAAGGAGTAACTTTTAATGCTGTCAAAATGTAACAGCGACGACATCATGAGTTAAGTTAGGTCTCTAGTCCTGCTAGAGTGTGAATACTCATAAAAAATTTTGCTAATTTTTATTCTTAAAGACAAAATCTTTTGCTACTGTTAGATAAGCATGTCGCTCATAGGCAATAAAAAATCATAGCAAATTAAAGAGCGATTAGAATTTAAAAAAAAATGACACTTGTACTCATAATAGTATGCATATGGTTCCAAAGTTTTTTTCAAATCTTCCTAATAAAAAACAATTTTTTTGCTGTACTAGTTGTAATTGTGTGTACAAAGTAAAATTTTATTCTAAATTTTTATATCCATAAACTTTGTAATACCTTAGTTGCTTGCACCTGCCTTAAGATGGAGCACTCTTCAACCATACGTTATGTAAAAAGTTTTTTGATAAGGTTTTACACAATTGTACATTAGATCAGTTTTCTAATCAAACATATTTGAAAAGATTATTTTTCAATCAAATTTGCAATCAGAAATCTCTAAGACTTTTTTGTCTTCAAATCTGACTTTGAACATATGATCATCGTTCTGTGGTCTGTGAAAAAATGTAACTGTTGTTATGTAATTCTTGTCAGTGGATCTATTAAAGATTAATCAGGACATTTTTGATAAACAAAAACTTATATTTTTATTCTCTTGTGGGGCTAGTTTGTAACATAGGGAAATGAAACATTTTCGTGGAGTATGTGACTCACAAAAGCTCCTGAAGTTTGCCCTCTTAAAATTTATCACAAGAGACAGGCACAAGTTAATTGTAGCTGATCCTGTCAAAAAATATGGGGTATTCCCCATTGTGAACATTTTTCATAGCTTTTTATAAAGTTTTCTATTTTTCTTTTGGAAATCCCCAGCCGGCGCTCTAAAGATTTGAACTCCAGTCAAGAATCTCTATCATCCCCTGCTCTTGCACGGGCATCTAAACGTGGCAGTTCTGCAGATGTCAGAGAAAGGTATACACCTTGGCTTGTTACATTTAGAAATGTCCAATCATATACATATCCTCTTTCCCTCTTGCTCTGGTCTTTGTCCAGATAACTCGCAGGTGCTCGCTTTTCACAGCATTCCATATTTCAAGCAGTTTTACCTATCATGAATTTTACATTAGTATTCTTCTAAATTTGAACTTACTAAAGGTTTAGCATATCAGATATCGGAAGCTCCTACATGGTTCTGATTTATTTCTTTGAAATTGAATTTTACATAATTTTAGAATTTTATATGATGGAGTGGATTTTGAACAATTCTATAGAACTCTAAGACCCATGACAAGCAGGAGAAAAAAATTGAACACTGTATTCAATGCTTTTGTAAAATTCCTTGTGCGCCTTATTGTGGAAGGGGCAAGTAGGACGGCCCAAACAGTCTGTGAGAAAAATGACGCTAATAACTGGCTAGACTAAATGGTGCCAGAGTGTAAGAGAAGCTGCAAGTAAAATCAGTGGAGGACATTAGATCCAGAGCCCAGCTGAATCTTTCTTTCTCAATAGCATTTGTTACAATATTAATTGCCTCATCAATAACACTGGAAAAGATATTTGAGACAAAGTTAACCTGTGAATTTTTTTTTATTTGCTCTATTTTTTTAAAGGATTTTCTCTTTTGAGAATTAATCGAAAAAAAAAAAGATTGCTTACCAAATAGTAAAAATATTGTAGTTTTTAGATATGCAGTGACTTCACCCTAATTGTTTCTTTCTTTTTCTTTTTCTGTTTTTTTTTTTTTTTTTTTTTTGTATTCCATTGTTCTTGTTACATTTCCATCTATATGTATGTATCATAGAAAAGCAAGATTATTTCTGAGCCTGCCAGTTGATCACAATTTGAATCATTTTTATTGGCAGGTTTCATGTGTAGCTTATTGGATACATTTATTTTATTTACATATACTTTGACATAAATTAATGATTGAAATTCTTTGTGTTTATGCATAAACGGCAAAGCGTTTGGTTTTAAACTTAGAAAAAAATGGATTTCTGCTTGCATCCTGATGGAGCACAAGTTTAATATTATTAACAATCATTATAAGAAAAGCTTTTAAAGCGATTCTCTTCCATTTCTCTCTCTCTCTCTCTCTCTCTCTCTCTCAAATGCCCTGTCTGGAACAGACATCGGCGATCATGATTCTCCACCTGTCCCTATCTTCCCTATTCCATTTCATGCAAGTGAAAACAGACACATATTTCAGCTGGGTACCTTATTTACGCCTTTTTTTTTTTTTTTTTAAATGATATATCAATATTTTTATTTGACTTGTCCTTAAAATGATTTGTACCTGAATGATTCTATCTAGTGATGAGGGCAGTACAAAAGACGGCTCCCCGACTCACCATTCAACCAACGCAAGTCGCAGTAGCTCCCCGGACAAACCACTCTCCCCACACAACACATTTGAGGCCCCTTCCCATCATCACCATTCCCGCGGCAATAACTACAGCTTCTCGGATAGCGGCAGTGGTGTTGGGGGAGACGTTAGTGGGAATAACAGTGGCGTTGGAGGCTTGTCACCATATGAACGGCCCAAGTCATCACAAGACACTGTTGATGCAGCCCGACATACGGAAAGGGAGAGGTCGTTTGAGCGTTCCCTGGATAATATACTTGGTAACTATTTTAACTATCTTTGTTTGTCACTTTAAATGAACATGTAATTTTAAAGTCTTCTTGAAGAAGTCATCGTGAGTAAATTTAAGATTCAAACATAGCACTCTTATTATACAGTGTTACAAAACAATAGCTTTTACTATCATACTTTGGTTCTGCAAGATATTCTGATTATCAACGGACGTGTAGATCATCCATACAAAACATTTGAACTAGATTCTTTTTATGGAAACGATTTCTCAACCTATTAAACCAAGCATGAAGTTTTTCTGCGCTGACCATCTTTTTCTTTTAGAATTGTGGACCCTCTGTTGTCAGCACGGTAATAGCAACCCTGGTCTGTCATGGCAAGACAATGGCTGAAGTACAGGGTTCAATTTCTTCTTAGTGCCATTTTCTTTTGCCTCTACATCTTCTGTCCTGTGCGTTGTTCAAGAAATAGATCTAAGTTTCTGATCAACTCAGATTTTATGTTTATCCTACACCAACCACTTCTATTTTTTAATCCTTAAGGCTAGCTTGGTATGCCCTAGCATCTTTGATCTGACATGCTCGGAAATGGCATGCTCAGTGGCTTGTTTCCCCAAGAGAAAGCACCCTGATTGTGTTTCTGTTTCTCTTGTGTCTTCCCAGACCGTTGCTGTGAAAAGTCTCTGGACCTCAATCTGTCTGTCGACTCTTGGAACTCTTCAGCCAATGATGGTGGGAAGTCTCCAGACACGCAGTCTCAGGCTGGCACATCAAAGTCCTCCAAAGGATCCAAGAAAAATCGCTGGTACAATGTAAGTTCAATGCGTTTTTTCCTTCCTTCTCATTTCCTCCCATGTAATCCTGTGGAAAACCATGAGTGTCTGTCTCCACAGTCTCATTTTTTTCTGTTGTATGTTATGATTTCTGTTTTTCATTCTCCTCATATCACAAGAAACAGCAAGTAAACTTTTTGACAGCTCATTGTTTATTTGGCTTGAAAAATATATCTATACATCAATCAATCAACCAACCAATGTCTCTCTTTCTTTCTCTCTCTCTCTCTCTCCCTCTCTCTCTGTCTGTCTGTCTGTCTGTCTCTCTCTCCCTCTCTGTCTGTCTGTCTGTCTGTCTCTCTCTCTCTCTCTCTCTCTCTCTCTCTCTCTCTCTCTCTCTCTCTCTCTCTCTCTCTCTATATATATATATATATATATATATATTTTTATATATATTTATGTATATACACCTGCCATGATGCTTGCCTGGTTCGAATGTTGCGCTCAGCTCAGCCTGACGGGAGTTGAAAGGTGAGGGGTCAACCAGTACCGCGGTGGTCTCTATCCTAGGGCTGGCTGCTTGAGGCTTTCACAGCAAGCCCACAGCTTGGCTGGGTCAAACTTGTGATCTTGATCTTGTCTACATGATCTTTAGTCCCGATAGATCGATTTTCACAGCCATTTCGGCAGTCATAAAGGAGGGAGGAGCAGGTCGTACAACACAACAGTTAACTAACACGATGATCAGCAACGTCTGAGTGTATTCTGATCTACTTGGGGGGGGGGGGGGCATGAAGTCGGTCGACATGTAGGAGGTATGGTTTGGATGAGTCTCGCAGGCCGACGGTCGGGTTATTTAATACTCTCAAACTCTAGTATAACACTAGCAGCTTATGCTGAGATCTTTCTCAGCTCTATTGATGAGTTTAATGATGAGTTCATCTTTGCACAAAATGAAAATGAAAGTAATTAAGAGCATTCCCAAGGAATGCATCACTTCCTTTATCGTGTGTTTGTGTTTTTGTATTTGTGCGAAGACGTGGGGACACTATATCAGTAACCTCGGCTTGATGAAAAGTGGTTGTGTTTTGGATTCGACCGATCAAAGACTACCTAAAGTCAAAAGAGGTCGAAACAATGATTCTGTCTTCTCAAGGTATGTGAGTGCCTGCCAGTACTCACAATTAGGACGAGAGGAAAGTTGAAACAATGATTCTGTCTTCTCAAGGTATGTGAGTGCCTGCCAGTACTCACAATTAGGACGAGAGGAAAGTTGAAACAATGATTCTGTCTTCTCAAGGTATGTGAGTGCCTGCCAGTACTCACAATTAGGACGAGAGGAAAGTTGAAACAATGATTCTGTCTTCTCAAGGTATGTGAGTGCCTGCCAGTACTCACAATTAGGACGAGAGGAAAGTTGAAACAATGATTCTGTCTTCTCAAGGTATGTGAGTGCCTGCCAGTACTCACAATTAGGACGAGAGGAAAGGTGAAACAATGCATCGGTTCTTTTGAAGATCGTTCGTTTTAGCTTACAATTGCTGACACTCTCACATTGCTGTCTCCTGGCGAATCTTTCTATTTCGTTATCCCCCCTCGTCTTTTTTGTTCGTCCCCTGAGTTCCCATGACACGGTGAGGATCTCTGAAAGCGGCCGCTAGAAGACACGTGTGAAACGCGTTCTGTTATATCATGTGGAAGCGTTTTGTGTTTACCCAGTTGTTACTTTTCCTCGTAGGTAGATTTGACCGGCTATGCACGACAGAGTATTCAACTCGCATACCGACGCTTGTAAATGTCAGGCTGCTTATTTCTTCAATCAATTTGCATGGCTTAACACACTCTCCGTCTCTCGGTCTCTCTGTCTATGTCTCTCTCCCCCTCCCTCACTCTTTCTACCTCCCTCTCTCTCTCTCTCCCCCTTCCTCCTCTCTCTCTCTCTCTCTCTCTCTCTCTCTCTCTCTCTCTCTCTCTCTCTCTCTCTCTCTCTTTCTCTCTCTTCTTTTTTTTTTCATCCTAATACCAATGTCCACTATTGGTGCCGTAGAGCAGGCCATGAGCTGTATATGGACATGTTTGTGAGACCAGCGGTGAGAAGCAGCTGGCGGTGGTCATTCCTGTGGCCGCACGGCTGACAGAGTTGTCTGGATTGACCGTCGGCTGGCTCAGAACTTATACAGGAGGTCTCAACAGGTCTCACCTATGCCGGACCTAGCAGGACGCAGTAGCACTCAATTGGTCAACCTTTCTGTACACTACCGTCTGTAGAGTAGAAGGGGGATTCATTTTATTTTATTTATTTTTTTTTTTTTGGTCTGTTTAGCCCTGCTGTGCATGACGGGAACTGTTGGACCGGCAATTTTAATCAATCAACCAATCAATCAATCTCGGATAATCGACGCGAGATATCTGCCACAGTGGCGTGGCGTAGAGTGACTATTTTTTTGTAATTTTTTATTTAAAACTTTTAAAAACAATCATGCGATGCATTCGAGCAAAACAAATATTGTCTTTGTATAATGCTGACTGAGCAGATAAGTCATGCACCAATTGGAATGGAGGCGCTCTTTATAAGAATAAAGAAATTTTTTTTTTAGAAAAGTGCGATAAAAAAAAAATCAGGTATATCCTACTTTTTTCCACAATCTGCAGTAGAAAGGGAGACAGCAAGGTTTTGTATTTCTTTTATTTTCGTCTCAAAACCAGTCGTTCTTGCGCTTGAAAACGTAAACTCAAAATCTGGTCGATTGATTGGTGAGCTGTCAACCAGTAGTTCTTGCCCTTGAAGACGTAAACACAAAAACTGGTTGATTGATTGGTGAGCTGTCAACCAGTAGTTCTTGCCCTTGAAGACGTAAACACAAAAACTGGTTGATTGATTGGTGAACTGTCAACCAGTAGTTCTTGCCCTTGAAAATTTAAACACAAAAACTGGTCGATTGATTGGTAAACTGTCAACCAGTAGTTCTTGCGCTTGAAAATTTAAACTCAAAAACTGGTCGATTGATTGTTGAACTGTCAACCAGTAGTTCTTGCTCTTGAAAATTTGAACTCAAAACTGGTCGATTGATTGGTGAACTGTTCCAGCAGATGATCTTAAGTTGCACTGAACAACAATTAATCCAGCCGTCGCGTGTCGAGCTAATGCTTGGTGTGTCGTAACGGTCTGAAGGGAGGAGGTTACGCCCATCATTCATGTCATATGGCGAGCTATAGGGCGAAGCAAAATGATCAAAGTAGAGAGGGTCTCTTTTGTCTGATATACTTTTCTTTTTTCTTTCGTTTAAAATGCTAATTAAGGTTACAATTAGATTTTCTAAAAGTGTACGCTCCCTCTCTCCCTTTATCTCTTTCCCTCCATCTCTCTTTCTCTGTCTGTCTGTCTGTCTGTCTGTCTGTCTGTCTCTCTCTCTCTCTCTCTCTCTCTCTCTCTCTCTCTCTCTCTCTCTCTCTCTCTCTCTCTCTCTCTCTCTCTCTCTCTTCCCCCTCCCTGTCTCTACTCCCCTCTTTCAAACTTGGCCTACTCTTTTCTCTGTCAATCACTTCTGTGAAGATTGAGACATACACGCACACGCCCCATCACAACCTTAATCAAGATGAAGGTGAACTAACCACTTCCCCAAATAATGGTCTGTCAACACCAAATATGTTCCGTGTGTATCGAAAAGAACTTGTACATGTAACAGTTTCGGAATGCTTTCGACAGCTTGATGTAATTTTTACTGCAGGTCATAAAGCTTTGCCCCTAGTGTTGTTAGATTGTTTAGAAACCTCTCTCTCTCTCTCTCTCTCTCTCTCTCTCTCTCTCTCTCTCTCTCTCTCTCTCTCTGTGTCTGTCTCTCTCTCTCGCTCTCTCTCTCTCTCTCTCTGTCTGCCTCTCTCTCTCTCTCGCTCTCTCTCTCTCTCTCTCTCTCTCTCTCTCTCTCTCTCTCTCTCTCTCTCTTTACATTTCCGACTTTTTTCTGATGAAACGTCTTTTCTCCCTGTCCTTCTAAGTTCGAAAAATACTTATTCTTTAGATTGTCTAACGCCGAGTCCTCGATAAGGCTAACTCGCTATGTAAGTCGATGGTCTGCTATAGCCCTATTTATGGCTCACAACATTTTGTTTCTTCGTCACTACTTCAGTAATTACTGACTGTTGTAGGCAAAATATTCAGCTATCTAAAAAAAAAAAAGTTGCCGGGCACATAACGTGAAGAAAGGTATCTTAAGATAAAGATAATACATAAAGTGATCTGAAGTAAATAATTTCAGGTAAAATACCGTCAATAATGGACTCTTGACGGTGGTTCTGAGAGGCGCTTGTCGTGCACGCGTGTATCGCTCGGCGACCACCGCGTGAAAACTGCTAGTCCAGATAAAGTCTACCGCACTGGTTTTGTTTTCGCCGACCACCGTCCATGGTGCCGTGCCTGACGGGGGGGGGGGGGAGGAGGAGGACGTCTTGACCTTGCCTGACACCAGCTCCCGCTAGGAGATTATGTTCTGATCAGGTAAACAAATCAACTTTACTCTGTTGTGGTGGGGCGGCTTGTCGGCCTGTGTTAATGGTGCATGCCCAGGTAACTTTGCTCTGCTGTGGCGGGGCGGCTTGTCGGCCTGGGTTAATGGTGCACGCCCAGGTAACTTTGCTCTGCTGTGGCGGGGCGGCTTGGCGGCCTGGGTTAATGGTGCACGCCCAGGTAACTTTGCTCTGCTGTGGCGGGGCGGCTTGGCGGCCTGGGTTAATGGTGCACGCCCAGGTAACTTTGCTCTGCTGTGGAGGGGCGGCTTGGCGGCCTGGGTTAATGGTGCACGCCCAGGTAACTTTGCTCTGCTGTGACGGGGCGGCTTGGCGGCCTAGGTTAATGGTGCACGCCCAGGTAACTTTGCTCTGCTGTGGCGGGGCGGCTTGTCGGCCTGGGTTAATGGTGCACGCCCAGGTAACTTTGCTCTGCTGTTGCGGGGCGGCTTGGCGGCCTGGGTTAATGGTGCACGCCCAGGTAACTTTGCTGTGCTTTGGCAGGGCGGCTTGGGCGGCTTGGCGGCCTGGGTTAATGGTGCACACCCAGGTAACTGTGCTCTGCTGTGGTGGGGCGGCTTGGCGGCCTGGGTTAATGGTGCACGCCAAGGTAACTTTGCTCTGCTGTGGCGGGGCGGCTTGGCGGCCGGGGTTAATGGTGCACGCCCAGGTAACTTTGCTCTGCTGTGGCGGGACGGCTTGTCGGCCTGGGTTAATGGTGCACGCCCAGGTAACTTTGCTCTGCTGTGGCAGGGCGGCTTGGGCGGCTTGGCGGCCTGGGTTAATGGTGCACACCCAGGTAACTGTGCTCTGCTGTGGTGGGGCGGCTTGGCGGCCTGGGTTAATGGTGCACGCCAAGGTAACTTTGCTCTGCTGTGGCGGGGCGGCTTGGCGGCCTGGGTTAATGGTGCACCCCCAGGTAACTTTGCTCTGCTGTGGCGGGGCGGCTTGGCGGCCTGGGTTAATGGTGCACGCCCAGGTAACTTTGCTCTGCTGTGGCGGGAGGACTTGGCGGCCTGGGTTAATGGTGCACGCCCAGGTAACTTTGCTCTGCTGTGGCGGGGCGATTTGGCGGCTTGGCGGCCTCGGTTAATGGTGCACGCCCAGGTAACTTTGCTCTGCTGTGGCGGGGCGATTAGGCAGCTTGGCGGCTTGGCGGCCTGGGTTAATGGTGCACGCGTGGGTCACGGGTGACATCGATTTATCCATTATGATTAAATCTGGGAGTCGCGTGTGCACTCACTTGCGTGAATCGCAGCGGCTCAAGGAAAAGGTGGTGTGCGAGACTTAGGCGACGCTAAACAATGCGGAGAAAGCTGTAAATGATAAAGTAGTGAGGACATCGGTTTACAATCCCTCACACCCGACGACATTCATGCGGGTTTGGTCAAGAGGGCGGGCAGGAGAGAAATGTGCTGCGTATCTCGAGTTGGGATCGGGGGAGGGCGGATGGATGTTTGGCTGTTTACCTGCTTTATCGATTTGCTAAGTTCGCTCAGATCACGGGATTGCACACGGTGGTTTCGCCCTCAGCTCTAGTTGTCTCCTCATTACAGGATTCATGCAAACTTCGTCTTAGTTTGTTAACGTTATGCGTTTCTTTTCTTAGATTCCTTTTTTGTTTTCTCTTATCTTGTTTTAAAGCGCTCCCATATTAATAACACGACCGAAACATTTCGAATGCATTTATAGTATTGGAAAAACAACTTGGACAACCGCACAATATGGAGAGAGTTAAGGCAAACAGTTAACGTCGCCTATGGATTCCTTATGAACCACTACTGTAGCCAGGAGCCGTGGATTCATTTCTGGACAATCGATGGCTTATTTGTCTTGTCGGCCAGTAGACTGAAACTGTGGGATCGGAATCTGTCTTTGTTTTGGATGTATCAGACTTGTGATGGAAAGCGCACAGCTTGGCGCTCTGATACCACGGCTGGTGCAGGAGGTCACACGCGCAGACCAGCGCAAATCCGCGTGGGAAGAGAGGAGAGGAAAAAAAAAAAAAGAACAAATCCCATTCTGTGACTGATTTCCCCCCCCCCCCCCCCCCCCACCCCCTGTGAATTAAGAAGCTTTTTATAGAATTCCAGTAACTAGGTCAGCGAACTTGTGTCCACACCGGCCACACTGTCCATGAATCTGTTGAACATAGCGAAATAATTATGAGATGGTACCGAATGCGTAATAGACTTACGTTGTGTTTATTGGTTTGTTTTTTATATCCCTGTTGTGCCAACGCGGCAATAGCCTTCCGTACGGTAAGCCCCCGTCAGTCAGAAACGTGGTAACACCCGCCCTTTCCGTTATGCATTCTAAAGGTACGTCCATGTCTGCTCTCAGGGTAACCAGCATTTCATTTCGTCCTTTTAGTTAATAGATCTGAGAAATGCAAAGAAAAAAGAAAGAGAGAGAGAGAGAGAGAGAGAGAGAGAGAGAGAGAGAGAGAGAGAGAGAGAGAGAGAGAGAGAGAGAGAGAGAGAGAGAGATCAACTTACCTATCACGTTTATCATAAGTGTAAAGTCTTCAATTCAAGGCAAAACTCTTAAATTTAGCCCAATCTATATATATATATTTAGAACTCTAATCGCATAAAAGCTTAACCCAGCAAGCAGGTATCTAGATTCAGCCAAGACACAAGGTATTAATTTTAAAAATCAGCAAACTATTGTACAAGTAATCAACTTGTTTGATTGTGGGTCTGAGGACATTAACTTAAGAGACTTCTTGTTTACTAGCGGTATCCGGATTGTTCTCTTACCTTTGAAATCCCCTTTTTTTTTTTTCTTTATTGGCATCCAGTTGTTTTATTTTACATAATTATTTAAAGTTCACTTACAGATTTTATTTTTAGAGAGGAAGGATAGGTTGTTTGATAGAATGAGAGTAATACTTTTTAGAATCTTGAAGAATTCTACACGGTTGGAACCTAAAATATGGAATCTACACTGAGGTCTAGATCTGGAGTAAGACTAAACTCTTTTTTCTAATCTAGATTTAGATCTCAAGGCTTATATGATTATTATTCACATCTAGAGCTCAACAACAACAAAAAAAGACATCCAGAAATCCATGACACTTTCACAACTGGATTAGACTGAAAAGGCTGGTATGAAAAATACTGAGTTCTAGAAAAGATTTCATATAATGAGCAGAGCGTCAATAATGATTAAAAAAAAAATTTATGTACAGATCTAAAATTGATACTTTTGCTGCTGCTGCTGCTGCTAAAACTCGATTAGATTTAGAGAAGGCAAAATCATTTCTTACGATCTACTATTTTAAAAAAAAAAATCTACCCTTTAAAACAACCCCTAACAAAAGAACGGCTTCCCAGTGAGCTCAAACCCTACTTTATCCGGCGGACCTCTCATCACGTGATTTTAGCCCGTGTTCTGCTCACAAACCATTACCCTCTCGACATTTGG